>JAJIYU010004909.1:0-23314 GCA_030144865.1 Tinospora cordifolia
TTAAAACATTAAATCTTAATATATATTTGTATAATTAATTAATAAAGTTTCCTATGTTTTCAAAAATTTAGCAGGGGAAAGACTTTGGTTTCAAAGAGACCGAATACACCTCCCAGTTTTAATCTTATATTTTGTCAACTCAAAGTAGCAACAGAAGATGTGACGACACATAACTTGATACACAAAAATTATTGCGTCTGATAAATATATTTTTTAGAATTTTTAATGAAAATACACAAATTTTCTCAATTTTGGATTATTTATAGAAAAAAATAGAAAAATTGAAAAAATACGATTTTGAGAGGAAAATATGTGAAATTATAAGAAAATATAATTCTTAGAGATTATATAATTTTTTAGAATGATTATAGAATTTTTGGGGTAATTAATAAAATTTTTGGGAGAAATATGTAATTTATGGGTAAATTATTTAATTTTTAAAAATAATTGTATAAATAATGAAAATGGTGTATAATTGGAGGATTTTGAAAAAGAATAATGAATCAAATGATTTTAATAGTTTTAGAAAAAATGATGAAAATTGAGTATATATATACATAAAGGAGACAAAAAAAAGAAAAAAAATTAAAAAAAATTAAGCACCTAGGCAGCCCAGGCGCATGTGCCTGGACTGCCCAAGCCCATGTGGACCAGGCTGGGCGCACAGCCCAGCCTTCTTCTTCTTCTCCTTCCCTCTCCCTTTCCTTTCTTTCTTCTTTCTTCCTTTAGCCACCAACTTCCTACAACAATGGCAGAAACCTATTTTGCCTCATGATTTGGGCCATCGATGGTTGTCGTCGACATGTTATCGCCTTTACCCCGTGAACTCCGGCCAAGCAACCACCATACCTGGCCATTCCTTGGCCACATGGCAAGTTTTGATTTGTGCAAAACCTCTCTCAAACATCACAAAAACTAGTTTTTGGTGCAAAAATCAGTTTGAACGAGCCATCTTCCATCCCTCATATCTTTCTCATCCGAGCTCCATTTTGAGCGATCTTGGAGTCATTGAAAAGCTCTAAATACCCTCTTCAAGAACGTGAGGCGTTTGATCGAGAGCATAGACCATTTGAAGTAGAAACGACAGAGAAACTCGCTGTTTGGCACAGTTGAACCCAAAAAAATTAGACAAAGTACGTTTTGGCCGAGTTTGCGAGGCAGTTTCGTGGGTCATCCGAACTCCGATCTTAAGGTATCATAGCTCGCTTTGAATCTTACAATGTCTAGTTTAATTTTTGTTTTATGAAGAATAAAAAATGAACACTTGAAGGATGTCAAAAATGGTGATGAAGTAAGCTACTTGATATGCATGAATTGGTACTTAGAAAATTTTTGGAAAACCTGTCATGATACCATGATTTCGTGTTTGCTGTTATGATTTTTTAAAAATACTTAGACATGTTTGATTTACTTCAAATTTGGAGGGTATGTTTATGGGATAATTAGTGATCTTGTGTAAAAGTTTGGTCTCAATAAGTAAGTCTAAGGTGGTCAAATGAATGGACCATTGATTGCCTATCACATGTAGTCCGGGAAACCAAAAGTTCCTGATATTCCTATTGAAAAACATACCAAACGAGATTCAAAAATCATGAAATAAAATTTTGGTAACTCTTTAGGAATTGTAGATCATATCTGAAAAGGTTTGCTCAAATCTAACATATGGATTGATCGCAGAAAAATCGTAAACTCTGCTGCGCAGGTAGAGCCAAAAAGATCAGAAATGAATATTTATGTGATTTCACTTGAAAACTGTAGTTACTGATATCTTAAAGTTGAAAATCAAAATTTTGGGAACATTTGATGGATATAGATCAAATCTGAAAAATCTGGTATAAATCCAATAGCTGGATTGATCACAAAAAATTTAGAAACTTTATTGTGAAGATAGAAAGGAAAATCCAAGAAATGAAGTCCTTGTTATTTTAGTTGAAAAACTATTAAAAGAGGATTAGAAATCGAAATATAAAATTCTAGTACATATTTGAAAGAACTAGATCAAATTTGAAAGATTTCGTGTAAATCCAACGGTTGGATTGATCGCAGGAAAATCGTCAAATTGATTGCACAAATAAAAAGAAAAACTAGAATTAAAAGTTTTTTGATATTTCAATTAAATACCCCATCAATTTGAGTCTAATTATCTAATTATAAAATTCTAGTGAAAGTATATGAGGCCCAGAACAAATCTGGGAAGTTTCGTAGAAATCCAATGAAGGGATTAATCACAGTAAAATTGACAAATTTGCTGCGCAAATTGAACTAAAAAGGGCTTCGAATTGACTAAGTGTTGAAAATTGGGAATTTTGACCCAATTAACTTTATTTTGACCAAATTGACTAGGTTGACCGAGTTTGACCGAGTTTGACGTGTTGACCAAGTTTGACCTATTGACCAAGTTTGACCGATTCAAATTTGAATTGTCTAAGACTGATTAAGAATAGTAGGACCACAATTAAGCAATATTTCATGAGGAACTAAAATTGGGTCTAACATAATGCATTTTTGAGCGTAGATCAGGGGATTGGGCTAAGTGTCAAGGGGACATTGGTGCCCAGGACCCGAAGTGAGTAGTTTAATTCAGTTGTTATCTTAACGGTGTTCCTTGCATGGAAAATGATTGAAATTGTCATCGATTGAATGGTTTCTCGTGTTGAGCTACAATGATTGATTTGAAATATACGTAATTGTACATCGATAGAGAGACCATAGGCTTGAGGTCTGAGCACAGGGTCAGGGTACACGATGTGATTAGTTTAGGCTCGGGGTCCGAACGTTAGGGTTAGGGCATATGATCAGTGCGCCTAGCCTCAGACCCGCCCAAGCACGACACTTAAGGACCGAGCGCAAGGTTAGGATGTTCGATGAATGCGCCTAACCCTTGACTCGCTTGAGTGGCCGGTACGCCTGATTCATGACCTGCTCGAGCGATGACGATAGGGTTGTATTTGATGATTTGAACCCTAGTCTTGATATAGTTTTGAGCTGCATGTATTTAAATTGTTCTTCTTCAAACTGTTGCACTGTTTATAACTGCTTTTATAACATACCATGATTCTTAAGAAATTGTTTCAAGTTACTATTCATGCATACATGTATTATTTTTGGATGCAAGTTAGGTAATATGCTAGTTTTATTTTTTGATGCAAGTTAGGTAATATGCTAGTTTTACTACTCACTGAGCCACATTCAATTTTGGGATCTTTACTCTACTAACATTTCATATTCCTTAGCGGCCGATAGAAGGAAAGGCATGGTGATAGCTTAGTCCCAGAGTGGTCCTCTATTTCTTTTTGTTTTCATCTAAGATCAGTTACATTTTGTATGTCTGTAATGGTTTAGTGGTTAAACTATTCTTTTGGGACATGATAATATGTAATATTTTGTTGCTTTCGCACCTGATAGTATGAATGTTTAAATTACTCTGATGTCATTTGTTGTAGAGGTTGGAATGTAAGGGCTCAACAGTGATTGGGAGAACTCAACTCGATGAGTGAGTTCGTTGTGTCATTGTGCCGGTCGGGCTGTCCTTCGGCCTAGGGAAGGGGTCCGGACAGAAGACCATCAACAACATTTTTTTAGAGGGGAATGGTAAAAATGCAATCTCACATTGCATCAATTAAGGAAGGTAATGTGTAAGACAATGCCATGGTTGATGTGAGGGGTGTAAAAGGAGAAGAAGTTTAGATAATATGTAAAGGAAAAGTTGGAGAATGAGACAATGTCCATAGGAGTGTGAAAGTAGAAACATTGTATTATGAAGAAAGGATATCTGATGGTACTCTTGCATAATTCTCGGGAAGGCCATCTACTATGTTAATACTTAAGCTTCAAGAATCCTGAGGCTAAAACTATATGGAGGAATGAGGTTTGTTGTCTTTTCTATTGGCCCTTTGTATTCTCACAAATAAGGATTATTTAAAATGACAAAAAAGTTGACATTATGTTTTCATATAGACAACATTGACTTCTACTTAAATGCATAAATCAGAGTGGAGAGAATTAAGAGAATGAGACATAAAGATATTGAATAATCGCATAAAGGATCCAAATTGAGTCTTCTCATGCACTGTTCATACGCTGTGACGAACATGGCTTTGATCTTGGCATTTGTTGAAAGGTGGTGATCGAAACCAATACTTTTACTTTATCATTTGGCAAGACGTTAATCACGTTATTTGATGCTTATGTTTTCTTAGATAGTCCAATTACTGGCAAAGTAGTGTGTCTAAGAAACATAAATCGACATGACTAAATCATTTGGTTGGTGAACTATTGGAAGTTTCTTTCCTAGAAGTTGATGACAAGATAAACATGGCCAAGGCTTTAACATTGAGCAAGAGGTGAGTGAAAAACAATTTTTTTGTGAGGAGAGATAGGGAGGAAGATTATCCTACAACTGAGTGCATGACAGTGCATATATGTAGTACCTCTTAACCTGCACACCATTTTTTGACAAGACTTCTACCAGAGTTTATGTCTCTTTACTTCAACTATTACGTGACATTGATTCATGTGGCACATATGCATTTGGTGTTGATTCTGTTACATTTTTGTATTGTTATATCAACATTGCCCCATGAGTTGAGTTTGTTAGATATCTGATTATTTAATGTTGCTTCTATATTATGATTATATTATTCTTAATGAATTGCATGGGATGACATGTATAAGTAATAATTACCATTTATGTTTGGTAGGAATATGATTCCTTGTCTTTCATTAGGCCCTAAGTCAATTCAAAGTATTATAGTAACCTAGCCCATGTAACAAGGTGGATTTTGAAGATAAAAAATGATGCTAAATGATGATGACATGTCCACAAAAATTGTTGGGCAATAGATTATCTATACTCGCACGAGGTTAATCAAAGCCATTATAATGCACGTTGGCTTTATAAATGTGCAGTTGACTTATTGAATATGAATTTAATTACTTTTTTTTCTTACTTTAATTAGACATACAAAGATTCCTAAGTAGACAAGAAGGAAGGTGAACCCATCTCGTAGGTGACATTTTCTATCGGTTACATTAAGGTTAAAATTGTTGAGTCGTACCACACGAATAGATTTTTGTGCCAGTTTGGACATGTACAAGGGGTTTTAGATGATCCTTACCAACCCACAAAAGTTGAATGAGGTCCAAGCACCAACAAGTATATTATCAATTACACATTTGTGGACTAATTATGACGAAGGAGAGATTGTCAAGTATTGTTTGCACGCGATCATGAGTAATACCAGTGGGAAGCTAATTTAGGTACCTTGAATGGTTCGTAGCAAGGAGCCACCTGATTGTTGAGAATTTGGAGCATAGAAATAGTAGTCATGCTGGGCCTGTTGAGGACAACACCATTTAACCTTAATGCATTGCATTCCCCATATCTTCATCTATTATGTAAATAACTCATGTTGTTTATTATTGTTTACTATAATCACATTTTCGATTGATCTATATAACAAAGGACTAGGCAGGAACCTGACATTGCACTCAACTAGAGGCCAATGCCAATGTTTGATTAAAACATGTGATTAATAATTTCTAAAATAAATGCAATAATAGATGTGCTTTTTTGGGTTGAGTAGTCAGAGTGGCGAAACACGAACTTGGCAGCACAATAACGATTCGAGTGCCTCACTCAACGCTATCATTGGTGACAAAGGAGGATCATCTTATCTATCTATTACTCAATATTCTAGTGGTGGCAAAAGAGCAGTGCTTGAAAACATTATGCTTTTGTTGTTGTATTTTGAAATAAGTTTGATGTTGTTTTATGAACCAAGTTTCTGGGACATGGATGTTAATGTTTTTATAAAATAAGTTTGATGTTACATATTTCGTAAACGTTTTATACATATCTCTATTATCATTGGTGCAATCACATTCTTGACTCGATTGACCATAGTTTTACCGTTGGTATTAGTGGATTTGAACAATGATCTAATTGTTGATAATGGTAGAATTTTGGCTTGCATGAATGCGTTTAATGGTAATGTGTAAATTAATATGCCCAAGATGGTTCAGTCAGACATGATCCTAAGTTGGACATGGTAATGCGTAAATAAATATGTGTTTGATGGTAATGTGGTGTTTTGTAAGTCCATGATCCTAAGGCCAAACATTTTAACTAGGGATTATTTCCACAATGATCAAGCATGGATGCTGAGAATACCCAATGATGATCAAATTCAAATAAGTCGCATCAATACATTTTTCTATTATTAATCTCTCTTTTAGTGTATCAATTAAATAACCTATTTCTAAGCATAGTATCACTTGCATGGTAAATGACCAAATATAAGAACAAAACATGCTATTATCCACAAGCACCATACACCTTGCATATATCAATAAGTACCAATGACATGAACATGCTTGCATAATACATATCAAATTTATAATATCTTGAATGACAACTCACAGCACATTAACATGGCTTTAAGGCATCAATAGACATATAACTCATCACGAAATATAATCACACCAACATCAACCTATTTCAGCAATTAACGAACAAAATTAATCACATTTGTTACTTAAAATCAACATGATACAGGTGAGAGTAAGGAATCACTTCTACTTGATAACTATTTCTTAAATTTCCTTGATTTTCACATTATGGTTATGAATTTTTCCAAATTTTCAACCTCAAGCAATCTTGCAACTAACCCCCAAACAACCTGGTTTCCTACCACCACTTGGGACATTTCTTATGGCTTGTGAAACCATTTTCTAGAGGTTTTTGGGGTTGCTTTAGGGTTTGATTTACCAAAGGAAAACACAACAAAATCTTTAATTCTGGTGTAAAGAAATGTAACACCTTAGTTCTCGATCCTTTCATTTTTGTTACATTGAGGCCATGTATGGAGAAACACAGCCAATAAGCATTAATTACCATACATGTGTCATCGCCAAGAATCGAGATATTACTATTCACACACTCTAATTGCATCATATCATGAACACAAATTGAACACAAATTGAACTTCACACACTCTAGTGTGTCAGTATCTTGGACACACTAGGGATATCAATAAAAAATAAGTGAGGAGAATGTCTAGCAATTTAAAATAAAAAATTAAATACTAACTTGATAAGATTTCAAATTGAACTTCATGAATAAAGTTTCTAGAACTTGGCCTATATGGCTGAAAATCTAAACCATAAAAAGAGTCAACAATGAAGTTAGCCTGGAGGGCCATATCCAGTCTAAACCAAATACTAAAAATAACAATCACGTAACAACTTCCATAGTGAAGTTTGCAGCTAACTAATACGGTTCTCAATAGTGCTATCAATGCGTACTGCTTCAAATGTCACCTGAAATGGAAAAGTCGGGTGAGCTCAAGAGCTTAATGGATCATACAAAGTACATTAATAAGATTATTTAAATCAAAATACGAAACATGCAATCACTTATCATCCATTAGGCACTCCAAGCATTTAATTGTTTAACAGTTGTTATTCAAACTAAAAGGCTCAACCTTGGTGTTCTCTCATCTTAATCACATCGAACAGAAAGAGGGAAAGTGCAATATATATCAAATTCCAAAGGAATATAGGGACACACCCATTACCCAACCCAGAAATTAGGGACACACCTATCGCTCCATCTTTAAGAACTAGGGACACACCCATCTTTCTGTTATCGGGAACTAGGGACCCACCCATCATTCCAAATTATGAAAACACTCGCAGTAATCCCCCATGGATCATTGCATTGGTACATGGTTCAATTCTCAATTTAACTGTATTTAAATATCTTCAAACATCTCATACAAGCATGGTTATCATCTCATCATATACGATACATCATGGTTCAAGTACTTTAATCATGTTGATCATGTCATGAAAGTTAAAATCAAACAATACTCATCTCATGATATCAAAGCATGTAATTATTAGTATAGACACATAAATCATGTTATTTCAATATTCATGCAATCATAAATCATTCAAATAATACCCTAGCATGCTCCTATGTATTCAAGGTAATGTAAACACACATCATATTCAACATTTAAAACGTAAATAATACTAGGGAGTAAGGTAATCACTTCTACGTGTCTATTTAGTTCCCTTGGGCATCACCTGGCTATTGTGATAGCCTTGGATCTTCAACCTTTAAGATTTAACACAAATATTATTTGAAATCTAGGTGTTTTTAATGTTTTCAAACTATAATGCAATGAGTCGTTAACTTAGATGGCCTATAATGTGTACAATAGCCATAACAAATGGTAGTCCACTTGGTTTCCTCCTAATTATCACACTAGGGGATGTTAGTACCACGATAATCAATGTGTATGTACAATAGAAATGTAATATGGCTTTGAAAAGTGTTACTACGATAGGCTACTATAACACCTTGGCCCCAGAATCTTGTCACAATCGCTATTGTCTAGGTGTCTTCGCCTCTCACCTTGAGACATGTTCATATTATAGTGAGCAATCACTCCTGCTTTGCATGCGGTCACTCCACCTTTCATTGTTCGGGCACTAGAATATTATTATTTTTCAAATCATATCCTGGTTTATTTGTACAAGTCACATCCCATCATATATTAGAGCAACAATATATTAGTTCATCTCATGAACAACACAAACATAGGAATGACAAACTAAAAGAAATAATTGACTTATTATCAATAATGGTCAAACACTAGCCCCATGGCTGAGGTTCCCATAAAATAATTAAGACTGGCCCCAGTGGCTGACTCCAACAATTAAATGGACAAATAAAGTAAAGTGGGACCTATTTCCCTACAACTGAAAAATAGAAAACATGCAAGTACTTATCAAACATTAGGCGTTTCACACGTTTCAATTGTTCAGGTTGACATTAACCTTGAAAGGATGTTGGCAACCCTACAAGTATACATGATCGCACTAGTAATAACCAGTGAGTCTGGATATCGTCCTCAGGGAATGAAATTTACTTAAGTATCTCAAATTTCAATTTAATGTAGCTTTCATTTTATTAAGACTTTGATTAGGGTTGAATTGTTAATTTCTAAATAAGAACCTAAACTATCAAAAGCAGTAAAAATCTATTTTTAAAAACTGTGGAAAAGCTGTCTAGGATAATCAACTTTGCTATATGTCCTATGATTCTTATTTCAGACCATGAAATTCCTGCATTATGAGTTATAACCCCTAAACAGTTGACAACCCTTCAGTCAATCAACTAATCTAGGTCTAGACTATGATAATCTACCATTAAACCTCTCTTCCGAGTTAGTTTAATGATTTGAACTCATAATGTTCATGGCCAGTAAACATCAAACATTAAACACACACAATATAGAATAATGCATTTAAATCAATTACTTCAATAAGAAATCTCAGGTTCATACATTGGAGATTTATATCCTAGACATTTAAAACTAACTAGCTTGACATTGAATTAAATGAAAACATAAAAAAAGGAATGAATAAAGATAGACATACTCAAAGCTCGACCTCTGAATCTTCAATCCCTTCTTAATCTTCTTGTTTTTCTCCTCTTGAGCCGTCACAGTCAAGATTTTTTGAATTAGGTATGTTTAGACTCTAATCCCATTTTCTATTTATAGGCCTACACTAAAAAAATCCTAAAAATATGAGAAACCCGGTAATTAATCGTGTTACTGCGGTCACTAATCGTAGTCAGCATCGTCCTTCAATAAAAACACGAATTTCCACCATTCTATGGACTGCGGTCAACCTATTTCACGTTTTCATCACATTCTGGTTATCGTGGTCACTGGACCACTGATCACGGTAACCAGTGAGTTATTTCTTTTCTGTGTCTTCCTTTGGCTACCTCGGTTGTTGGTTATCCTACCGTGGTAATTTGTTGCTTTCCTTTTGATTTTCACTTTTCTTTGCCTATATATGTTGCAATTCTCTCTTGGCTTCATCTTGAACCTACACCACACTAAAAATCCTTCCCCAGACATCACTTTCTCATAGAAATGTTGTAAAACATGAAAATAAGGCTAAAATGCAATGAAACATGCAATTCCTAATCTGAATGCTCATGCCACTAATTATGCACAAATGTGTCTAATTTTTTCTTAAATTCCTATAAAATGCAATAAATCACCTATACTAATGTCAATCTACAGTGCAACTAACAAATACCCCCAAACTTAGATTATTGTCTGTCCCAAAACAATGATTCTAATCTAAAGTGACATACCATGCCATATAAAAGTAAATTTATTTTCACTCATCATTGTAACCTCAATCTTCCATTCTTGCAGTTTATGACTCATGAACGCGTCCCTAAGTTCATTCAGGTTGTCTAGATTTTTTGTTCATCCTCCATTCATCCTTAACTTCACGCTCTCAACTGTCAGTATCTCAATCCTCGTAAACTTCATAGGTGATTTATAGACGCCATCCCACTCGTAGAAATCCTCTCCTAATACCTAGGTACACAAACCCTCTCAATTCTCTCCTCTATCCATCTTCTACCAAGTTTAGATTATAGTAGGGATCAGAGGTCTTTTCCTCTAGGTTGTAACGTGGCCTGGCTCAAGGTGTAAGTGTAGTAGGAATTTCATTCTGACTCACATGTACACTCATAGCAATACTAACAACCTCTTTTGTTTGATTTTCTTCAATATAGCTTGATCCATTCTGTTCAATCCCTTGTTTCTCTTCGTTCATGCTTACAACCTTATTTCCATAGTTTCCCCAAACTTATTCGATCCCATGCACTCCAAATTGTACCCACATGTATATTCATACAAAAGTAGAAAGTTCAGCTATCATTGACAATACTGAAATAACAAATAAATATAACTCTTTTTTTTACTAAAGAAAATAAAAAAAAACTGAAACAAAAACTAAAAACATATTTATTTCAACTTTAGTATCCCCTCCTTTTTTCAGATCATCAAAATAGGCAGTATAAAACCATGAGTGCACACAAATAGGTCTAGCAGAGATATTCCTAAAAGGATAGAGTGTTTATATATATATATATATATATATATAATGTTTGGGTTCATAACTAGAAAATAGGCTATAAGATTCAAAATTGGCTACAAAGGATTATAAATGCTGGGACCGGCCTTTAAGCTATGACTCAAACAATATGGCCTACTTCATTTCCCTCTTATAATCATTCCTAAGCAGGGTTCAAAACAGATTTGATTATATTAAGAGTTTGTGGGAACTTCTTTTCACTTGTAGTTTGATTTTCACTCCTCATTTCCTCAGTTTTGGATTCTCGATCTACGTAAGACTACAAAGATTTGTCAATGTCAAATTTTAGATAAACCAAGCACACAAACTGTTTGAACATACCCTAGTTCTCTGTCTCATCATACTAGAGAAATTTTCAATTTCATAGGTTACTCAGTGAAAATTGACAAAAAAATATGGCTATGGCATGGATGATCTAGCCTAAGTAACTCATACTATATGTTCCTAACATGCTTCTAAAGTATGCAGAGCAAAGCACTAAGAAGGAAAAATAAATATGAAATTGAAAGAAACTAACAGTTAAACCTGACGTGTCAAAGCAGTTAACACCCCCAAACTTGAATAATGCCTTGTCCTCAAGAGCACATTGATTCTCATAATTGGAAGAGTACACATCAAGAACATGCATTCAAAAATAGAGAAGTTAGTTTGGAGATCACATAGATTCTAAGCATATGCATTCATGATAGAGAGAGTCAACGCATAAAAAATAATTATACACTATCTACACAAGTAAAGTTGAAAGCAAACAGAGAAAAAACTAGAAATCAAAAGTCCTCTCCAAAGACTTCAGCTTCTGTGATGTAGTCGTTCCCATCCCCTCCATCATCATCATCATCATCCTCATCATCAACAATCGGTGGAGTCGAAAGGGTTGGAAGCGCACAACATGTCATAGACAAGTAGGGTATGTAGTAGGTAGGAAGGGGATTAGCCTGTGCCATGGTCGGATCAGTGCGATGTAACCACTGGGTGATGTAGGCCAGCCATTACATAACATTGTGAGGATCAGAAGGCGGTATGGTTGATGATGATGGCTCGATAGCAGTTGAAGGGGAAGGTAGCGCTCTAGTAGAAGGAGCAGGAGGATCTGCTGCAGTGCTGGTGGGATCAGCTGGGGGCTGTGGAGACTCTATAGAGGCCCTACGCCTCTTAGCAGGCGTAGAAATGAACATCTTCACAGCTATGTGATCCTTCATCTTCAGCAGGGGTTCACTCTACTTCCAAATTACCCCAGCTCGTCTGCACAATTTTGTAATGAGGGTAGGATGGGGTAGTCCCGTGTTGGTATTGTCAATGGCAGACCGAATGGAACTGGAGATGATAGTCCCTACATTGATCGAGAGCTCCTTCATAATGTAGTATACCAACACTGCCCTCTCTACTGTTACCCTGTTAATGGCTAAAGATGGAAGAAGGTTAGTGCAAATGAGATAAGGCCAAACCTTGGCAGGTGTTTGAAACATGGTTTTCACAAGGTTAACAGGTTTGTCATTGTAACAAATCCATGAAGCACTGTCAACGCATAGGGTCTTCAGTACATCATTCGAATCAAAACGTGGTAGTAAAGTGTAGTACCCATCTGGAGAGTCTGCAGGGAGACTATATACTTCATTGATAGCGGCTGAACTAAATTGGACCCACTTCCCGTGGACCCAAATTGCAGTGCCTCTCTGTCAGTTGCATTCGCATAAAATTCTTGTACCAAATGAATGGCAGTTGTGGATGGTGCCTGAATTAGCTGTTTCCACTGGCTAGCAGCTACTACAGTATCAATGCCAATATCACACTCCTTTTGCACTAGGATGATACCACACTCTGGGATGAGATGGCGCTTAAATCTAATGAGGTTGAACTGCTGTTTGGCTGCAGTAGTTAAGAATCATGCCTTGTTCGCAGGAGGTGGAGGCAGTGCTGGCTGTTTCCCTTTAGATGTAGGGTGTTTCATTCAAGGAGGCCTGCAAAAATAGAATTAGTAGGCAAGGAAAACTTCAATCCATATAAAAGAATATGAACATTGAACTATAACAGAACAAATGTCACATATCTTTTAGAAGACTAGTTACTCAAAATAGTTAGTGACAAATCAAAGTGTTTTAGTAAATTGGTCCTAAAATCCTAACCATAGCAGGTGCTGCAGATACCCCATCAAAAACATCCAACAGCCAAAGCATTGCAGACAAATCATGAATACTTAATCAATCTAATTATCAAAAACATCGCAGTCTTTTACTGATTCAAATAAGGGGAACAACAGCCGTAATTTAGCATTTACAATGAGTTTATGAGTCCCTCACTTCCAAAATTTTTAGCAATTATTCAGAAATGTTATGAATGAAGAAGAATTTGAGAACTTTGAGGAAAAAAAGGAATTTCAAGCATGAACAATGAAATCTAAATCCTAAAACAGTCGTAAATATGCGATTGAAACAAGGAAACAATCGAAAATAAAGTAAAAACACTTACATTTGCGTTTAAAGAGGAAAGAACACGCTTAGATTCACAGGAGAAACCAAACGTCACAGAAATAACTCAAAAACTTTCGGAACAGAATGCAGAAAATGACCGCAATTTGTCTTAAAAAAGACGTAATTCTCACGGTCTATGCTTTAATGACCACGATAATTGCGTGAGTCATTGAATTTTAAACTTTGGATTTTCTGCCAAACGCGATTTATGGACCGTAATACACAAAATATAGCATTCTGTGGACCGCTGTAGGCAGAAGCAAAATTTGAAATTTTCTGTCCCCCCCCTTTTTTTTTTATTAAGTCCTATGCCTTATGATATTGAGAACTTACAGAATCAAATGTTAACATCTATATGCATCCTAGAAAAAAAATAGAAATGACATGAATGCAACAAAATAGAAATCAGTAGTGGGTTGCCTCCCACTCAGCGCTGTGTTTAAGGTCGTTAGCTCGACGAGGATACAACATGTCAGTCTTGAAGTTCTACCAACTCCACCTTCTATTTTGGTCCTCCATAAAAAATCTTCAATCTCTGACCGTTCACTTTGAATTTATGGCCATCTAGCAAGCTTGGAACCTCCATTGCGCCATATGGGAACACTTGTGTAACAAGGAAGGGTCTTGACCAATGAGACTTGTGTTTTCCAGGAAACAACCTGAGTCGAGAATTGAACAACAACACTAGTTGGCCGGGTTCAAAATCCTTCTTCTTAATGAGCTTGCCATGCCACCGCTTTGTCCTTTCTCTGTAGATAGTGTTATTCTTGAAAACATCACGACGGAACTCCTCAAGTTCAATGAGTTGAAGTAGACGGTTCTCCCCACAAGCCTTTGCATCAAAATTTAACTTCTTTATTACCCAGTAGGCCCTATGCTCTAATTCACAAGGTAGGTGACAAGATTGTTCTTGCAACAACTGATATGGAGACATGCCAATGAGAGTCTTAAAGGCTGTCTGGTGTGCTCACAGTGCATCATCCAGTTTCAGAACCCAATCCTTACTGTTTGTTCCAACTGTCTTTTGTAATATTGCCTTGATTTCTTGGTTAAACACTTCAGCTTGCCCATTCGTCTGCAGATGATAAGTCAAGGCAACTTTGTGTTGCACTCCATACTTGGTGAAAAGGTTGTTGAAGATTTTATTGTAGAAATGTGTAGCTTTATCACTCGCAATTGCAAGAGAAAAACTTCAACATAACTCCAGCGTCATTCTTGGATGTGGCCATTGCTTCAACCCATCTAGAAACATAATCAACAACAAGCAGTATATATTGTTTTTCATCCGATGCTGGAAAGGGTCCCATGAAGTCTATGCCCCATATATCAAATAATTCAGCTTCCGCAAAAGATGTAAGAGGCATCTCATTTTTCCTTGAGATGTTGCCCTGTCTCTAGCACACTTCGCATGTCTTCACAAATTGATAGGCATCCTTCAACATACTCGGCCAATAAAATTTGCTCTCAAGAACACGCCTCGCTGTATGTTGATGGTTGTAATGACCACTAAAGGGTGAAGCATGGCAGTCATGAAGGACCTTGTTAAATTCTGCATGCGAAATGCAATGACAAATCACTTTATCAGTACACCTTCGGTAGAGAAAGGGATCATCCTAAAGATAGAACTTGCATTCATGTATGTAGCGCTTGAGGCGACTGTGGGACAAATCTGGTGGAGTAACACCAGTGGCCTTATAATTGGCAAAATCTGCGCACCATGCTACTCGATTACTGATAATCAAGAGGTACATTAGGGAAAACTTCCACTATGCTCTTTGGATCCTGAGCAACTTCATTAGATAGGCGAGATAAGTGATCTGCTATCACATTCTCTATACCCTTTTTATCTATTACCTCTATATCAAACTCTTGCTATAACAAATTCCATCTTATCAGTCTAGGCTTCGCATTATTTTTTGTGAAGAGCTGACGAATAGCAGCATGATCAGTGAAGACCTTGACACGGGAACCCACAATATATGACCAAAACTTGTCACATGAGAAGACAACAACTAGCAACTCCTTTTCAGTGGTAGTATAATTCTTTTGAGCATCATCCAACATTTTGCTTGCATAGTATATAGCTCTAAACATTCTATCATGTCTTTGTCCCAATACAACCCCAACAACATAATCGCTAGTATCACACATTATCTCAAAAGTTTTCCCCAAATTGGAGTAGACATAATAAGAGCTGATGTTAGAGCCTTCTTTAGTGTATTGAAGGCTTCAACACATTCAACTGTAAAGTTGAATTCAACTTCCTTCTCAAGCAAGTTGCATAATGGCTTAGTGATTTGAGAGAAATTCTTAATAAATCTGTGATAAAAACTAGTGTTCCCCAAAAAACTATGCACTTCTCGAACAGATGTAGGGGGTGCCAACTTTTCAATGACTTGAATTTTTGCCTAGTCAACCACAAGACCATTAACAAAAACTTTGTGACCTAAAACAATGCCCTCCCGAACCATGAAGTGACATTTCTCCCAGTTGAGAACTAAGTTCTTTTCCTCACAAAGAGAGTGAACTTTTCTAGATTAAGCAAACATCAATCAAATGTAGCACTAAACATAGAAAAATCATCCATAAACACCTCCATGACGTCTTCAATCATATTTGTAAAAATTGCCATCATACATCTCTGAAAGTGGCTGGTGCATTGCACAAACCAAATGGCATTCTCCAGAATGCATAAGTCCCATATGGACAAGTGAAGGTGGTCTTCTCTGGATCCTCTGGTGTAATCACTATCTAATTGTACCCGGAGTACCCATCTAAGAAATAATAAAAGCCATATCCAACAATCCTATCTAGCATTTCATCCACAAAGGGCAAAGGAAAATGATCCTTCCTAATGACTTTATTCAATTTTCTATAGTCAATGCACACATGCCATCCATTAGTTGTCCTTGAGGCAATTGTATCTCCTTTCTCATTTGTGACCACAATGATCCCTCTTTTCTTAGGCACAACATGGATGGGGCTAACCCATTGTGAATCTGAAATGGCATAATAATGCCTGCATTCAACCATTTCATTACCTCTTTCTTCAGCACTTCATAATTGGGTTAAGTCTTCGCTGGTGCTCTATTGAAGGCTTATGAGAGTCCTCCATTAAAATCTTGTGCATGCAAATGGCTAGACTTATACCCTTCATATCTTCAATTGTTCATCCGATAACAGCCTTGTGATCATTAAGCATTTGCAACAACTGCTCTTCTTGGACGGAGGTTAATAAAGAGGAGATGATAGCTGGTAGGGATTGTGCTCCATCCAAATAAGCATATTTTAGATGTTTAGGAAGCAGTTTTAGATCAATGGCCTTAGAAACATCTTGAAAATCTTCAGATTGATGAGCTTTAGATAATGGAGCATGTAGACTATTAAGCTCTGGTGGACACGCTTTTAAGGCTAGCGCAATTAGCTTCTCATCTTCAAACATAGGTTGGGGGAAGAAAATTGAACGGGAAATGCATCCAACCAAATCATCTTGAGAACTCAATTTATCTACAACCTCAACAATGCAAGAATTGATGACTTCTATCCTTTTGCATTCATGCATGTCACTGGGGTAGTTCATAGCTTTGTAAAGGTTGAAAACCACTTTTTCTTCATTTACTCTCAAGGTTAGCTCTTCCTTATGTACATCTATCAGTGCATGACCTGTAACTAGGAATGGTTTCCCAAGGATAAGCGGTATCTCATAGTCTTCTTCAATGTCCAAAACCACGAAGTCAACTAAAAATATGGATTTGTCCACCTTTACTAAGACATCTTCAATAATACCCTTCGGATATGTCAAAGATCTGTCTGCTAGCTGAAGAGTAATTGTAGTTGGCTTGATTTCTGACATGCCCAACCTCTTGCACACTGATAAGGGTATGAGATTTATTCTAGCCCCTAGATCATAAAGTGCCTTCTCAAAGATTTCAGATCCAATGTTGCATGGTGTGGTGAAGCTGGCTAGATCTTTCAATTTCTAAGGAAGTTTCTTCTGAAGGATTTCACTACATTCTTCAATGAGCTTCACAGTTTCAAAGTCTTCAATTTCCTTTTTTTAGAAATGATCTCCTTCATAAATTTTGCATAATTGGGCATTTGTTGTAGAGCTTCTGCAAAGGGGATGTTGATATGAATCTTCTTGAACATTTCTAAAAATTTAGCAAATTATTCATCCAACTTCTTCTTTTAGAACCTTTGAGGGAATGACAATGGTGGAGGCTCTAAAACCTTACTATCTTGAATGATAATCCCCTTGGGTTTCCCTTGTGATTTAGGAGACACCTCATGTTTTCTAGTTGGTTGCCTTGGAACATCCTTTTCATAACTATCAACATCTTTAGCTTCAACAGATGGCCTAGCTGGATAGGGGGGCTTGCTACCTCTTTTCCACTTCTGGTTATAATTGTCTTGCAGCTCTCCTTTGGGTTTACTTGAGTGTCAGTCAGAAATGAGCTACACTACTGATTTGACACTATTTGTGCCAATTGTCCCACTTGAGTTTCTAAGATTTTAACTATGGCATTCATGTTTCCAATTTGGATATTAATGCCAGAAACTCTACTATCATTCTCGTCCACCCTTCCTGTTAGCTCCTTAAAAAACCTTGAGTGCATGTTCATTATTTCATCGAGCTTGTCTTCCAAGGATTGCTTTTTGTCCTGTAAAGGTTGTTGTGGCACAAATTCGGGTGGAAGTTGAACATTTATGTTGTTTGAGCATGAGAAGTTCTAATGATTTCTAACTCTCAGATGATAGTACTTTGGAACATTATATCCCCCAGATGGTCCTTGGTAACCAATGAATCTGTTTATGACATTCAGTTGCTCAATAGAAGCCTCTCCAGAATAAGATGCCTTGTTGGCTTCAACAATTGATTAAACATGTTGAGTTTGCTGATTCTGATGTTGCCCTCTACTATTCTTCTCTTCTACCAACTTTAGTCTATGAGTCATCGTTGCAATTTGGGCATGCAAAGCATTAATTTCATCAACCTCATGAATCCCCACTCTCTTGGCTGTTCCTCTCTCTGTACCATGATCATATGCATTTGTTGCCATGTCTTTAATGAGTTGGGTGGCATTAGTGGTGGACTTTCCCATCAATGAACCTACGGCTGCAGAGTTTACCAAAGCTCTAGTTGGTGGTGTGATTCCACTGTAGAACATCTGAATTTGAAGCCAAGGGAGGTATCCGTGTTGTGGGCATCACCTCAATAAGTCCTTGAACCTTTCCCAAGCTTCATACAACGATTCAAACTCAGATTGCTTAAAAGAACTGATTTCACCCCTCAATTGATGTACTATAGCGGGTGTAAAGTATTTTTGAAGGAATTTCTGTCCCATTTCCTCCCATGTTGTGATACTTCTTGGAAGCAAGGTTTGCAACCAACTTCTAGCCTTATCCCTTAAGGAGAAAGGGAAAAGCCTTAGCCTTAGCTGGTCTTCAGTCACTCCATTTATCTTGACTATATCACAAATTTTCATGAATGAATTGAGATGAGCCATAGGATCTTCGATTGTTGAACCTTCAAACTTTTGTTGCTGCACCATCATTGTTCAGGACTGGTTTGAAGAAATTTCTTAAGGGTGCTTCCCTATGTTGGGTTTTCTTATGTTGTGCTTCTCTATTGTTTCCCACACTGGAAGCTCCACTATCAGCCATAGTTGATACTCGCCCTTGGGCTTCCCACCGAATCTGATTTATAATTTTGAATAAATCTGGATCATATGGTTCATAAGGACGTTTACTCATGCAATCCTGAAACACTGAAAGCAAACACAAGATCAAGTGTATTCAATGAATTTGAATAAATTTGGAAAGCAATCAATTAAAAGTGAAATAAGAAATAAAATTGCCTTGATTAAAACTAAACCAAGTTCAATTGGTTTTAAGATACTTAACACCGTTCCATTGCAACGACGCCAAAAACTTGTTGACAACCCCGCAAGTATATAGGATCGCACTAGTAATAACTGGTGAGTTCGGATATCGTCCTCAGGGAATGAAATTTACTTAAGTATCTCAAATCCTAATTTAATGTTAGCTTTCATTTTATCAAGACTCTGATTAGGGTTGAATTGTTAATTTCTAAATAAGAACCTAAACTATCAAAAGCAGTAAAAATTTGCTTTTAAAAACTATGTGGAAAAGCTGTCTAGGATAGTAAACTCTGCTGTATGTCCTATAATTCTTATTTTAGATCATGAAATTCCTGCATTATGAGTTATAACACCTATAATTAAAGCCTTCTCCCAAGGTAATTCAATTTCTATTAGTACTGTCTCATAATATCCTCTTTCGAGGCACTTAATCAACAACCTAACGCTGTGTAATTGGCAATCTCGTGCAACCCCCTAAACAGTTAATAACCCTCTGGTCAATCAACTAATCTAGGTCTATACTATGACAATCTACCATTAAACCTCTCTTCCGAGTTAGTTTAATGATTTGAACTCATAATTTTCATAGCCAGTAAATATCAAACATTAAGCACACACAATATAGAATAATTCATTTAAATCAATTTCTTTAATAAGAAATCTCAGGTTCATACAGTAGAGATTTACATCCTAGACATTTAAAACTAACTAGCTTGACGTGGAATTAAATGAAAACATAAAAAATGAATAAATAAAGATAGATATACTCAAAGCTTGACCTCTAAATGTTCAATCCCTTCTTAATTTTCTTGTTTTTCTCGTCTTGAACCATCACAGTCAAGATTTTTCAAATTAGGTATGTTTAGACTCTAATTCCCTTTTCTATTTTTAGGCCACACTAAAAAAATCCTAAAAATATGAGAAACCTAGTGATTAATCGTGTTACCACGGTAGCATCGTCCTTCAACAAAACACGGATTTCCACCATTCTGTGGCTCACGGTAAGCCTATTTCACGTTTTGATCACATTCTAGTTATCACGGTCACTAGACCACTGACCGTGGTAACCAGTGAGTTCTTTCTTTTCTTTGTTTTCCTTTGGCTATCTCGGTCGTTGGTTATCCTACCGCGGTAATTTGTTGCTTTCCTTTTGATTTCCACTTTTCTTTGCCTCTACATGTTGCAATTCTCTCTTAGCTTCATCTTGAACCTGCACCACATTAAAAATCCTTCTCCAGACATCATTTTCTCATAGAAATGTTGTAAAACATGAAAACAAGGCTAAAATGCAATAAAACATGCAATTCCTAATATGAATGCTCATGCACTAATTATGCACAAATGTGTCTAATTTTCCTTTAAATTTCTATAAAATGCAAAAATCACCTATACTAATGTCAATCTACTGTGCAATTAACAAAAAGACTTTCCTTGACATTCTCCATTAGGTTTGAAATATCGGAAGTAACGCCCAAAGGCCCGTTACCTATTCAAAACCCTATCTCAGGAATGATGTCTCACTTGACAATCAATCCAAGGAGTGAAACCTTACTCGACTCTCAATCCCATCTTACTATGCCACAATAGCATCAAGACCCGCCTTGGGTTAAGAACACCCATGATGATGCCAGACTACTACCACAGTATCCGCATCACCATGCTGGTACACGATTAACTCTCTTACGGGAGTTTGCTTTATATAGATATTCTTACAGTTGCTTTATAAGCAAGGGAAGGCATGGGCACCTGTAGGGATTCATTCCCCATCCGGGGATTAGGGGGGCCACCCACCTCAGTTGTGAACTACCTCTGTAACTGAATTCCAAAGTTTCACAACTTTCTGAGATTATCTCCTTTCCAAAGCTGCGCAAGGCGGCGTCAGATGGCGTCCGGCAACCCTTCGGGGAGTTGGTTTCGATTCAGACCCTCTGAAGGAGCTGTAAGCGATTGCGAAAATGGTGCGGCCAGGTGGATGAGGACTGTCGAAGAAGTGGCTCGACGCTACCTAAGGAAACTCCGATTCGATCCGCCCCCCGGTTGGGAGGCATCTACCTCATCCTGATAGACTCCATCAGATACATATCGATTTCTTTTTGATGGATCCAGAATAGATAGTTATCTCATCAATAGATAGAAATAGGGGATTGGACCAGATTTTGGATGGTCGAGCCGACCGCAGCATCTTAATGCTTATGGGCGAGATCTATCGGTCCAGAATTTGGAATCTCTTCGGGTGGAGAAAGCTCTTCGAGCTTCGCTTCATTCGCTTCGCTGGAGTCGCACAACACATAACTCCTTTTTTGATTTTGAGAATAATAAAAAATGGAAAGTGTTCAATTGGAACATAAAAACGTGATTGAATTGGTCCTAGTTGCAAAAAGAAAACGGGTAAGAACTCAAATCTACAACATAATGCTCTCAATCACTTAGTGGAAAAGGAAGTGATCGAGCGACGGCTACTGAAAAACCACAGGGTGCGCTAGCGCACTACGGTGCAAGAAAATTACAGCGCGCTAACGAGCTTCAAAACCCTTCTTTGATTAGTGACCGCAAGAATATTCACAATTCTAATATCCAGATATGAATAAACAATGGATATAAATCAACAAAACATCATGCTTATAGTCACATCAATCATGCTATTTCTCAATGGTACAAATGGCATATATTTTAATAGTAATGGCATCATGGATAGTATAACATGCTATCAACATCATAAAGACAATCAATCATTCGTAAGTGTCACACGCATCCCTAGCATGGTCCTATACAATCAATACAGGGAAACATTTAATCATTTTTCACATTCAAACCAAAACAATACTAAAGAGTTTAGAATAGTCATTTCCACTTGTTCTCTTGTTCGGTTTCCTTCTAAAGCCTCGCTTCATTATCCCAATCTTCATGTACCCTCAACCTTTAAGTATTTAATCTCATGATTCTTAGAAGTTGAAGCAGTTATTGTGTTTTTAAACAACAATATAATGATTCTCAAGTTCATGTGGTGTATAGTGTATAAGGTCATAGCAAACATAAATTGGTTTATCTTTATTCTGTGTACCACAGTAGAGTTGGGAATTACTGCAATAATTAAGGTCTATGCATGAAAGCACAAAAATGTAACCATACTCTCTTTATTGCGGTAGTCTACTTTTTGGGTGTGTTTTTCATGTCATTATCGCGGTAGGCTTGAGCATTATTGTGGTAACACGAGAGAGATTTCACGTGAACAATGCACTACTGCGATCATTGCCACAATAGTCACGTAAATTCAAAAACTTGCATTCTGTTTGTGCATTTCTCCTTTCCTCTTGCGCATGGGACTTCAATGTACTGAAGTTTAGATTCAAAAACATGAATTTCAAAGGAGAGAAGAGTTTTATGCCTCATTGCAATCCCTTTCTCCCTTTGTTCGTCTCCAATGGATGTCTATTACATCAAATCAGCAAGTATGCCTTTCGAAAACACTAGACAGCGATGAAAAATATGTATTTAGTGTATTTAGCATGGGTAAAATGCCTTACCTCATTTGTATTATAGTTCTACAACTCGTCACATTCCAAACACCTAGCAGGTTCCTCTTCTAGCAATGCTCATGAGACAGTTGGGAAGGGATAGAATGGATTAGAATCCACTCGGAATGCTTGAAGAGGACAGTTAGGGTCGACAATGGTAGTTGGTATCTGTTCTGAGGAAATATACGCCAATGCAGGGTTGAGTAATGAGAATTTGGGTTTTCTATGTGTTAGCTACCCCGCAAGTGTACGGGATCGCAATAGTAATAACCGGTGAGACCAGATATCGTCCTCAGGGAACGTATAAAAATCAACTATCTAAAAGCCCAATTTACTATCGATTTAAACTTTATTAAAGCTCCAAATTCGATTGATTGAGAATTAGAATTAATCTTGTGAAAACAATCAAATATAAAATTGAAAAGTAAATTACTGAAAACTCTTTAGATTGAATTATCTAGGATAGTAAACT
>JAJIYU010004910.1:0-23295 GCA_030144865.1 Tinospora cordifolia
TTGAATGTTTTATTTGATTTGAGAATTTGCATGTTTATTTAAATACATCTAAATGCCTTAGATAAAGAATATTCACTGGGCATGTTGTAGCTCACTCAATTTTTAACATTTCAGGAACTGATAGAAAAGGGAAAAGGCTAGCGCAAGAAGAGTAAACAACTCTTCCAGTTTTACTACGTGCGTGGGCTTATCTGTTTTTTTAGTTTTACTTTTGTATAATTATACTTATCACTGTATATGTAATATCAGCTAGAGAGATATCAGTTCACTTTCCCTAAAATGAGAGTGAACAATAGTTTTGATTTGTAAATGATATATGAAATATATTGTGGATTTTTGTGGATCACTATAATGTTTATCAGGTGATGTATTTTTTTTTTGGATAAGTCAAAGTTTTAGAGGAGACTCTGTCAAAATTTCGGTAGGGATATTGAGTAAGATTAACTGTGAGAGGCTGACATAGTATTATATACGTAGGTGTAGCATATATGGTATTATGTGCCGGTCGTGACGTCACCTTTACGAGGTGGGTTGCGACAACAATTATCACTTGTGTTAGCTAAATCAGAGACCAAATTATATTGAAAATTTCCAAAAAGTTTTTGAAGATAGTTAAATAGGTGAGGAAACACTCCACGAAATTTTAGACCAATTGAAGTTATAATATAATCTTAGAAAATTCTACAGAATAACCTATAACAGGGGGTCCATTAATCATGAAATTAAAACCTATACTTGTATTACAAGTTAATTTTTAAAAATCATGGACACGATAGACCTAACAATGTTAACTAGACCACTTGTCTAAAATCAAGGACCTATTAACCAAATGGTTGACCGAAAAAAAAAAAAACTGTAGAACGTGAATATGAGCCCAACCATGTAGATTCCCAGAATTAATGAAATTGATGTAATCAAGGGACCGAGGGCTTGAGGATTACAAGTTTGGAGAATGGAACACTTGAACAACTTTGAGTAGTACTTTTAGTTTATGGGCTTATGCATTTGATTCTGTTGATTGTATACATGTCGTATGTATACGTTGATTTATGTCGCATGAATTACATGGTTTTATCGGATTCATTGCTCTGAATTTTCGAGGCTACGCTAGATCTACGAGTAGGTTCAATGAGCTTAACAAATGTGTTGCTGCATAACACTATTGAAAGCAATAGCTAGCACATGTAAGTTGGGTTGAATCTTGGATGTTACGCTTGGCTCGCAAGAGTTTTGAGGTGCAGACATTGAATTTTTCTTGGACTTATGTGTTTAACCATTGGGTTGATCATGATTAGGTGTTCTTGATGCATATTTGCATATTGTTTCATTGTTTATGCATTAATACCAGTTTTTAAAGTATTTGTAATAAGTGGTAGATTATGGTTACTATTTACTGAGCCCCATGATTTGTTTGGGCTCACTATTCTTTTACTGTTTTAGGTCCTTCGACATTTGACAAGGGCCAAGAGTAAGCATTAATAGAGTTGGTAATAAGTTTGTTTAGTTATAAGTTTTTGTATAGGTATGCTTGCATAAAGGCCATGTAACATGTAATGACCCATGTTTTTAGACATTGAGTTAATGGGTTCAACATGTATTTTTATATATCAATTAATAAATTATAAATGAAAATACATGATTTTACAATAATTGTATAAATTAATGTGTGCATTCAATGAGAATACAAGATTTTTATGGCAATGGTATTAATCAATGAGTATAATAAATAATTAATTAATATTATTATTATTAATAATAAATAATTATAGTGGGTGTTTAGTTTAAAAAATGATGACATGAATTAATTCGTGCATATATATATATACATGATGAAAAAAATATAAATAAAAAAATAAGAGGATAATGTGCTTGGTTGGGATAAGGGAAGAATAGAGAGAGGGAGAGAGAGAGAGAGAGAATTTAAAGGATAATGAGCATTAGGTGGAGGATGAGAATCAACGGTTTGTAGTTTTATATTAATGGAGGTGGAACCCACATGAAAATTTTTAAATTATTTATATACACTGTGAAAGTTTACTTTTTTACGTTAAATCGCATAAATGTGAATTTGATATATCAATTGACCTCTAAAAATTCTAATATTAGTGTCATTGAGTTGATAATTTCATTCTGAACATTTCAGTACCTGCTAACTAAAATTTTAGTACTAATAGGTATATCTCATTTGTGTCGACTTTCAACTATCATATAAATTCTCAAGGCCTAAATGGGTACAATTAAAATATATATCTATATTATACTCGTTGATCTGAATACAATAATATATATATATATATATTGAGTAGTTTACCTATAGTAAAAATACATTCTTGTTTTTGATCACACAATAAATTATCATCTATATCAAAGCTATACTAGAAAAACTGTGATTCATAACTTGCATAACAATTATGATTGAAAATTGGTAAAAATAATTTACTCAAAATATTAAATCCTCAAGAACGGACGACTTCTCTTTTCTTCCCTTTTTCTTCCTTTTTTTTCCTTTTTTTTTTCCCTTTTTTCTTCTTTTCTTTCTTCTCTTCTCTTTTTTTTTTTTTTTTTTTCTTTTGTTTTTTGTCCATTTTCTCTCTTTTTGTCTTTTTTGTCCTTTTTTTTTCTCTCTTTCCTAGATGGCCTTGGTGGGCATAAAATGGGAAGTGAGGTATAAAGTGATATTGTCATTTCGTTTCAATAAAAAATATATATATAAGGAAATGTAGAAGCCTATCAACAACTAAAGAAATTATACCCATATTTACAAGAAAGACCTTGTAAATATTACACTTTTTTCTTTTCCAAATATAATGTTTTTGAATGAAAATAAAATTAATTAATTGAAATCTATTTATATCGAACTATTATATACATTTGTTCATTGTATAATATATAGTTTATATCATAAAATATATTTCTAGTTAAGATTTAGTTTTAAATTTAGGGCATAATTCATGGTAATAAAGTCATTTTGTGAAAATATTAATATTATCAAAATTAAACTAATTAAAATATAAATTGTTTGGTCACGAAATTGTCCTTGTGCACGCTTTATTGGTCTTACTAAAAAGTTTTAGCTTGTTTCATCTTTCAATACAACATTCTCTAAACTTGTGCAAACACTCATAAAAAATAAATAACGTGATTTTTGTTTAAGGTAACTAAAATAAAAGGACAAAAAAAGAAATCAAGTAAAAATAAATAACGTGATTTTTGTTTGAGGTAGCTAAAATAAAAGGACAAAAGAAGAAATTAAGTAAGAAACGAAAGTAGTAGAAAGTGACTATAGTATTATAAAATAATAATTTGCAATCATATGACCATCTAAACAATTAGAAGTAATAAGCAGAGAAGCTAACGTTATCTAATATTATGCACACACTTGCAAAGATAAAAATAAAAAGAAACAAACAAATAAATTATGAAGCCATAGTTATCATCATAATTTTCGTTTATGATAAGTAAAATGAAAGGTTAAAAAAGAAATCGAATATGAACTATAATACAAGAAAGTGACTTGTAGCATTGTAAAATATTTTGATTTTACTACAACTTATGTTAATATGCAAATAAATATAATAAAAAAAATTTTACAATAAAAACATATAAAAAAATTTTGAAGTCTGTTAGACAACCCACATGACCATCTCAACCATTAGAAGCAATGGGTTGAGAACGATCATCTGCAGTGAATATGAGCCAAGGAAGTGAGCTCACATGAATAATAATCACTCTCTGGTCAAGTGTTTATAGTTCATCCACCAAACTTTGGTCCTTGTCTCCTTAGCACCTAAGGATACAGATGTACGAACCTATAAAACAGATCCTGTTCAAGTAAGGTCATAACATTAACGCTAATTTCAAGCATATAATAATAAACATGTTTGTTATGTTGTCAATGTGAGATAAAGATACTATCAGAGGAAGTAAGTTGTATTTGAAACATATCTCTACTTATTAATTTAGTGTTTACAATCTTTGATTAATTACATGAAGAAAGCGAAGGAATTTCACTTTATGTGATTATGTCAATTGTAAAATTATTTGGCATTTACAGATATGTTTGAATACAAATTCAAAAGTTAGAAGGATGGAAAAAGAAGGGTAATGTAGCAGCTAGCATACAATTGAAATGGGTTGAACAGATGAAGTACATATAAAATCATTCGCTTGCAAGATGTATCGAATTCCTTAGCCCCTTGTTTGGTATCAGTTGTTAATACTTTTAAAAGACTGTTAAAGACAAGTATACAATTACTCTATTTCTTCTTTTCATTTACTTCACTCAAATAAATGGTTTTTACTTTACAAACTTAAAAATTTATTTGGACAATAAGTTTCCATTAAGGGTTAAAATAGTACAATGGAAACCACAACAGTAAAATATCTTCTAAAATAATTTAATATAAGTAAAAATTATATACAAACTACATTACAATTCAAACACCAAAAACATAAATGAACATTTTAATGAATATATGGCATGGGCCGCACATACGCGTACCCCCTCTACTACAAATACTCTACTACAAATTATGACATAAACTCTCCCACTTGGGGAGATTTTAGGTGGGTGCCCCTATTTTGTGCAATGGAGATGACCAACCTAGGCCATGAGCCTTCTTGATCACTCATTAACCTTGTCCAAGTAAGTATATTTCCGTTTGCCTATCCGCTTCTTTTTTCTACCACCCCCTCATTACTTTTCCTTTCACACTTTCTCTATGTGGGACTAAAACCAGTGACACTAACTTGTTTTCTTAAGGAATTTGCCAAAGAAATTGTAGTTTTGCTACTTGACGAAAACAAACAAACACTTGTCAACGTAATCAATGTTAGGAACTGTAATCACCCTAAATTTTTAACGCATACACATCAAAAATAAATTTATAAAAAAATATTAAATGAATAGTAAAATGTCTGAAAACATGATTTTTAAATAGATATATGTATAACTAAAAGTTTAGAAAAATAAAATAAAAGTTTGGAAAAGGGTTAAAAGTTTAGAATTTATAATATTTAAGTTTAAAATATAAGAGGTTCGTAAAAAAAGAAATAAATAAATTTTTAAAAATATTAAATAAATATAAAATGTCCGAAAACAAGATTTAAATGTTTATTATAATATTCATAAAAAATAAAATAAATCATGTTGGTTAAAGTTGAAAAAAAATCGAAAAACAAAAAGGATACTTATGGGGCCTTTTTGAACTAATTTTGGAAAAAAAGGGGAACTGGACAAAAATTTTCTTTGTAAATAGTATATAATACCCTGAAAGTCTATAAGACTTCCACGTCACTAGTGAACGGATAAAGTGGAGTAACAAACTTAATAAAAGAATAAAAATGACCAAAATACTCGAAAACCATGTACTATAAGTCTAACAAAATGTAAGAGTGATGTCAATCCGAGAAGCACGAGAAATGGAGAAGAAAAACGCTAAACACCAAAAATTTCATTTTGGTGACCGCGGTCAATGCAGGAGAAACCCAGAAAACTAGGGAAATACATCGTTCTAGTAACCGCGGTCAGTCCTATGGTGACCGCAGTAATTGCGGGAGAAACCCAGAAACAAAACAGGAAAGTGCATTCTGGTGATCGCAGTCGGTGTTCTAGCGACCGCGGTAATCATGTCCCAGAAATGAACAACGCACACCAGTTTGACCTTGCGGTAATTACTCAGTGACCACGGTAGTTGCATAGTGACCGCGATCATGCTACGGTAACCGCGGTAATTCGTCGATTTCTATATAAACGAACAGGCTACAGTGACCGCGGTAATGTGTGTCTTAAACTTAATGACCAAGAAATGAGGTGCTAAGCACATGTTGCCGACATCGGCGACCGCAGCAACGACGTGCACCGGTGTTCCCTTGTTTTCATTTCGATTTTGGGTGTATTTTGAAACACATGCGCCAAGAACACAAACCTTAGGGTTTTGGTTATGCCAAAATGCCTTGGACTCACGTATTCTCATTATTTAAAACCCTATAGATTGATAATCTGAGGCGCACGGCAAGGAACAAGGCGCAAGATTGAGGAGTACTAATGTGAGTGTGATTTTCTTACTCCCTAGCCTTTTCCAAATTTTGAATGCATAACATGATGTTTGTTAGCTTAAGATATGTTTAGAAGCATGCTAGGACTTGCTTGATTGACCTTGTTTGGGCTTGACTTGGTGTATGTCCTTGATGCATGGTTGCTTGAGTCATAACATGCTAGATAGAGATTTCTATGAGATGATTTCCATGAATGGCTGAACACATCCATTTTGATTTACTTTAAATGTTACATTGATGATCACATATGACTTGGAATGACATGTATGACTAAAGAACATTAAATTAAGATTAATAAATCCATGTACTGGTACGGTGACCGGCCTTAGGGTGTCATCGTGGGTGTCCCTACCCGAGTTGACTGCGACAACTGATTGTGTCTTCGGACAGAGAGTCACTGCGGACTTCCATCCTTAGATTGTGGTCCCGAAGGTAACCGGCCCTCAGGCGTTACCCCCGGATTCGCTCCTGGACCACACGGGGGATACTGAAGGTTATGGACTCTTTCGGTCTTAGATGATAACAAACAAAAAATTGTGTGAAACGCTAATGTAATCAAAACGATTGCATGTTTTGTATTCTGATTTGTATAATGCTAGTGATGTATAGGGATGATCTATTGGGCTCTCGAGCTCAGCCCACCTTTTCTATTACAGGTGATCATTGACACTGCAGGAGTAGGCCAGCACACGGACTGTCTTTTTGGGTAGTAACCTCGATGGGAGGTTGTTACAGTTTTTTTTCAATTTTATTTGAGTTTACCGTTGTACCATTTTGTTGTAAATAATGTTTTAGTGTTTAAATTGAACTGTGCATGTGCCCTCTTTTATCTTGAACTGTTTCACACGTAAATTAAATATTTTGGAACTTAGGCCCATTGGGTCATGTTTTATCCTCATATCATGCTTTTGAAAATGAATTTGAAATGTTATTCCATTGTGAAGTATTTCACTTGGCCAAATATGAATTTACTGTGGATTTATGAACGAATTGAATTCCGCTACATGCATTTTTAATGAATTTCACATCTACTGAAGGGACCGAGTATTTTGATGGTCGTTGTACATTTTAGTTTTGACCTTATAATATGCTTAAAAGAAAGGTTCGAAAGATGAGATTGAATGAGAAAGAGAAACGAACCACGTGGCCTCCGGCTCTCGGCGAACGACCAGATGACCCGGCATCTCCCGCCAAACGAACTAATAGGCGCGCCCCGTCTCCGCGTGCGGCCCCGCGATAGATCATCGCAACAAAGACAGAGACGGATACCGGGAGCCGGGGTGTCACACAGTACCCACGGCTACTGTTCATGTTCATGCAGTTACTGTTCACCGAAGATTTGATTTTCGCCTGGAGACAATCAAAATGATCTAAATCAGGTCTAGAGCAATTCTAAGTGTCTAAGGTAAGATTCTGAAGCCTTAAACTTGTTCAAATCAATTTCTATAGGCTAACAACATTAAAATTGTAAAATTAATCGACGGTTTAGGGTTTTTGAAGCATGGAATGATCCGAAGCGAATTGAGCTTATTTCTTCCTTTTAAATCGATGAATTAGTGATTCTAGACTAAATTTTCGAAGTTTTGACTGTTCATTTACAATTTTTGACAGATCTATGAGTTTTTTTAGAGGATTTGGAGGTTTTGGAGGGTAAAAATCCTTTGGGCAAGCATAAAACTCGATCTACTCAACGTTTGAGGTAACAGTCAGAATTAAAGTTGTTCTATTTTAAATTTGGAACAAAATGAATATAGTTTTATATGCTGATGTGGTGAAATAGGAAATCCAAATTTTTGGGAACCCTTTTATAAGGAATTTCATGTGGATGGCTTAGAATAAACATGAATGGTGATTATGATTGTAGTTTGGGGGTTCGGTGATTGGAGATTGAATTTATTTGGAGTCTTAATGCACATATTAAAAATTAGAATTGTCTTACTGAAGTAGAAATAATTTATTTAAGAGTTAAGGAGATTTTTGAATGGTTTTAAGCTTTAGATTAGTTATTTAATTTGGAAATGTAGTAGAGGCCTAGAAAATTTATGATGTAAATTTTCTATTATCAGAAAAAAAATATAGAGCAATGAATATCTGTAAGGAGTCCTAATTCAAATTTTTAGAGTTGAAGAAACCTTTGTTTTGATCTAAATAAATTATTTTGGATACAAAAGGAACCTATTATTGACGTTTAAGAGTTTAATAATATTTATTTGTGGAAATAGGAATTTTGGAGGCTTAGATAAGAGAAATTTGTGGTTAAGGAATATTATTTTGATATGAATAATAGATTGTGGAGATGAATGAAGTAGATTTGTGGAGTCTTGAGGTTTCGTCATCTGAGACTAGATTGATTTTGAGGTCTAATAAAAATAAGGATCTTTGAGAAATATTCTAAGTTAGGAAAAATAGACATGGAAGTTTTAAGATTATCCAAGCCTAGAATATTTTTTATTTATAGTGAATGGAGTGTAGGGGATTTGGAAACTAATTGCTTGAATTTTCTATTTTTAGATTAAAAGTTTTAAATAGTAGAAGGGTTATTTTTAAAAAATATAAGCTTAGATTATTTCTAATCCATTTTTGGATGAATAGCAGGGACTTGAAAATTAATTAATTTGTTTATTTAATTTTTATTTCAGATCAAAAATATTTGGACGGTGAACTTCTGTGAAGTGGCGCAAGCGTTCATTCGACATAGACAGGTGAGTGGGATTCTCTTGCTCACTAGTATTATGTAGACTTAAAGTTCAAAGCATGATGTTTGTATAGCCTAGGATGTTAGATGCATGCTAGGATGTGTATAATTCTTGAATGATTTGATTGACGATTGAGCATAATGTCTAGTTATATGCTTTCAATATTTGCGTGAATTTGAAGCATAATGTCTGGTTATATACTTTCAGTATTTGACTGAATGTGAAGCATAATGTCTAGTTATTTCTGTTACTTACTACATAAGATAGATACTTTGCATGATGATATGGTATGGAATGAAAATGGCTGAAACTAAAAGAAGAGTAATGGAATAATCTGAATCTACGTACCGAGGTGATGGTGGCATCTGTTGAGACTCGTGGACGTGGCCATATTTGCCGCACGACATTTTTCGGATCCCATTGTTGGTGTCCTTAATGGAGTTGCCTACGACGATTGAGGGTTCCTCGGATGGGTGAGCAGTGTTTGTACGCCATTGCACCTGTTTTTGAATGTTGTGACAGGTCGAGAACGGTGTCGTGGCTTGAGACGGTACTAGCTAGGATCGATTTCATGTCACAGAGGGACATCATGAGTATAGCTCTTTCGGTCTTAGTGTACAACAAAACCATTGAATGTTTGAAACGATTATGTAATGAAAGTGTGTGCATGTTTTAGATTTTGGTTTATATAGTGCTAGTGATGTGTACGGATGATCCACTGGGCTCTCGAGCTCACTCCACTCTCTTTTACAGGTATTCGTAGAGGTGGAGTACATTAGTTGACCAGTTGATTCAAGAGTTGGTAAGTGATCACACTGGGAGGTCACTGTTAGACTTGTATTTCTATTTTTGTCTCATTTTCACCGATTTTGTATATTTTGAATAGGGCATGCAGCTATTTATTTTTTTTATGGAACTGTTTTATATTTTAAAATGTTATTTGAAACTTTGGCTCTGTGAGCTTGTTTTAAATTATAAATTTTGAAGTGTATATTGAGATGTTGCCTTCGAAGGCTAATGACATGTATATTTTCAGTTACTTGAACCCAGTATGGGTTGGTGATTTTGATGGTTTCTGCTGCAGCAATTTGTTTTCATTATAAATATTTACTGTGAAGTTATTGTTATGTGAAGTGTTTGAAGTTATTGTTCTGAGTTATGAGATTTGTTGATTGATATAGTATGGTTTTCCATCAAGATTGATATATTTTTTTTTCATTTTATGAAATTGAGTACGGATCTAGTGAGTTGAAAAGAGGTTGACGACCACAGGTTCCTAGCGGATCAGACCGACGAAAATGTAAAAAGTCCTGCACGCACGCATCTAAGCCGAAGGGAGCGCTTATCTATGCACTGGGCCGAAGGGAGTGCTTATCTATGCACTGGGCCCGACGTGACTTGTGCAAGAGGACTTAGGTTCCGGCTCGGGGGCCTGAGGTGTCAAAGGAATGTCTAAGGGCTACCAAAAACATGCCAACCATCTGGTTATATGTGACTCAAATTACTAGCTTAATTTGGTTTAATAGTTTTTCTTTTCTTTTCTTTTGTGCCCAAGTGGACCATACTTCCTTCTATCGTTAAGTCAATGGTTTTTATTATCTTATAATGATTAAACTTGTTTGTAATTAGTGAGTTATTAGCTTATTTATGAATCAAATCTAAGACACCCATGTTGATTTTGATATGCAAGGTTGCCACCCTTCCCCTCCTCATCTCTATTGTTCTTATTTGAGAAAAGGTTGAAGAAGCAAAATAACTAATACTAATGATTCTTGCTTCTCCAAGAATCTATTTGCCTAGTTGCAAACTACCATCTACCACAAGACACATTTTTTTACTATGCTTTGGGGTAAGCACAACCACTAAGAAGTACCGCACTGCTACATGCCTTTTAACTTCTTCGAAAATATCATTTTATAAGTTATAGGATAACATTGTTTTTATTCCCAACCAATGTGGGACTAAAATTAAAAAATAACTTAGACCAATTTGGGTTATCTAAAGTGCCAACTTCTTCTTTTCCTTGGTCATTGTTATTTTCAAACATCCAAAATGACAAGCTTTTACACAATTTTTAAAGTTTATCCAACCTTCACAAACTGCTCTACTGATATAATAACCATAAATTTAAAGAAAAATATAATTTTTTTCATTTCATGTTGAGAAGAAGTATTATATTGAGAATAGGATATATAAAAAAATTTTAAATGAAATGAATAACATTTAGTGGAAATTCTTTTGATAGATGAAGAGCTCGAGCACTAAGAAAGCTCAAGTAGGTGGTGTCCATTTCATGTTGTCCAAAAGAAGAGAAGTGATTGTGACACCTCGGCCCCCAGACCGGAACCCAAATCCTCCTGCATGCATCACGTCGGGCCCAACGAATAGACAAGCGCTCCCTTTAGCTTAGATGCCGTGCGTGCGGGACGTTACAAATTTTTGGGGTCTGATCCGCTGGGAACCTGGGGTCATTAACATTTTTTCAACTCTCTAAATCCGTTCTCAATTTCATTAAATGAGAAAGCATATTAATCTTGATAGAAAATCATATTATGTCTGTCAGCATATCTCATAACTTAGAAAAATAATTTCAAACACATCATCGAATTTTTCACAGTCAATATTTATAATGAAAACAAATTGCTGTTGGGGAAACCATCAAAATCACCAACCCATATAGCAGGGTTTAAGTATAACTGAAAATATACATGTCATTAGCCTTTGAAGGCAACATCTCAAAATGCACTTCAAAATTTATTATTTAAAACAGGCTCATAGAACCAAAGTTCCAAACAACATTTTAAAATATAAACAGTTCCATAAGAAAAATAAATAACCACATGCCCTCTTCAAAATATACAAAATCAGTGAAAATGAGATAAAAATAGAAATACAAGTCCAACAGTGACCTCCCAATAAGATCACTTACCAACTCCTGAATCAACTGGTCAACTAGTGTACTCCACCTCTGCGAGTACTTGTAAAAGAAAGTGGGGTGAGCTCGAGATCCCAGTGAATCATCCCTACACATTACTAGCATTATATAAACAAAAATCCAAAATATGCACACACTTTCATTACATTAATTGTTTCAAACATTCAATTGTTTTGTTGTACTCTAAAATTGAAAGAACTATACTCCCGGTGTCCCTATGTGACACGAAATCGATCCTAGTCAGTATCGTCTTGAGCCACTATACCATTCTCGATGTATCACAACATCCAATAACAGGTGCAATGGCATACGTTCACTGCTCACCCATCCAAGGAACCCTCAGCCTTCGCAAGAGGCTTCATTAAGAACACCAACGATGGGATCTGGAATATGTCCTGCGGCAAATATGACCATGTCCACGAGTCTCAACAGATGCCACCATCGTCCTAATACGTGGATTCAGATTATTCCATTAATCTTCTTTTAGTTTCAGCCATTTTCATTTCATACCATATCATCATGCAAGGTATCTATCTCATGTAGCAAGTAATAGAATTAACCGGACATTATGCTTCATATTCAATCAAATACTAAAAGTATATAACTAGGCATTATGCTTCATATTCAAGCAAATACTAAAACCATATAACCAAATATTATGCTCAATTGTCAATCAAAGCATTCAAGAATTGTTCACATCCTAACATGCATCTAACATCCAAGGCTACACAACCATCATGCTTTGAACTTTAAGTCTACATAATACTAGTGAGCTAGAGAATCCCGCCCACCTGATAATGCAGAATGACCCTTGCACCTACTCGTAAAGATCAACGCTCAAAGTCCTAAGTCTGAAAATATAAATTTCATCATTAAAATTCCACATTTTCTTTAAAGGGTTAAAAATCCATATTTCCATTTTTACCACCTTAAAGTGCGAAATTACAGTCAACACGTTCTAAACTAAGAATTAAACATATTTAAAACTAACCACTTCTTCAAATGATGAGTAGATTGAGTTTTATTACATATCCAAGGAATTACATCTTAAATCAAGATTTCCCAAAATTCGAATTTCCCATTTCACCACATTAGCATACAAAACTATATTCATTTTCTTTCAAATTCAAAATAGAACAACTTTAATTCTGTCTATTACCTTAAACGTTGAGCGGATCGAGTTTTATGCTTGCCCAAAGGATTTTCACTCTCTCAAAAACTTGTACATTTGTCAAAAACTGTAATTGAACAATCAAAGCTTCTAGAATTTAGTCTAGAATCACTAAGTCATCGATTTAAAAGGAAGATCTGAGCGCAATTCACTCCAGATCCTTCCGTGCTTCAAAAACCCAAATCGCCGATCAATTTTACGATTTTGATGTTGTTAGCCTATGAAAATTGATTTGAACGAGTTTAAGGCTTCAAAATCTTACCTTAGATGCTTAGAGTTGCTCTGGATCTAATCTGGATCATTTTAACTGTCTTCGGTTGAAAATCAGATGACTAGTGACCAAAATCGAATGCCCCAAAATCTACGATTCCTTTTTTTTCTCTGTTTTCCAATTTTTAAACGCATGAACAGTACCCGCAATCATATGAAAAATACCCGTGGTTACTATTTATGGAGATTTTTTTGGCCAGTTCCCTCTTTTTTTTCAAAATTAGTTCAAAAATGTTGGGACCCCTTCCCTAGGGAGGAGGACGAACAGACTGACACAGTATTCTGACAAACCCATTTTCAAATTGAGCTTGTCCAAAACACTGTTAAGCCTTTTTTACAACACCATACATAACATTATCAGAGCAATCATAATAAATGCGAAAGTAATTAGAACAAATAAGCACAGTAATTTTTTTTTTAACAAAAGTTAATTATACATATAGTGTCCTAAATGTAGTAGTATGTAATACCTTAAATTTTAGTGACGTAATAACCAAAATTTGAGTTTAAAACACATATACGTATATATTTATATATAAATACATACATATATATATATATATATATATATATATATATATTTGTCTTTGGTATGCAATTAATTAGTTAGCATAGAAGTATAAAGGAATATACATTGATTAATATTAGACATAGAATTGTTGGGTAAATATATGCTTCTTTATTTGAATAAAAAAATAATATTTTTAGTATGATATTAATATAGAAAAGTATGTGTATAAAGTATTAATTAGATGCACTCATGAAAATAATATTTCGTTTAGTATGATGTAATATACATAGAGAAGTATATGTGTAAAGGAAATGCATTCATGAATGAAACATCTCATTTGGTGAGATATTAAAGTATGCATATGTAGGAAATGATAATCTCACATTGGAAAGATAGAGACACTATTTGGAAGAGGGCCCTATATAAACCCCCCTACTCCACCAATTTCATTCATCCTAAAAACAATAGTTGAAAATTCCTCTTGCTTTCTCTCTTTGCCTCTTTCTTGGCAACCTTAGTTCTATTTCTTCTTTGCTTGAGCTATTCTAAATAGTTCGCGAAGTAGTAGCAACAAAGTGTTACAAAGAATTTAGGAAGCGATCTTGAGGTGAGTTTCTTTCATTTCTTTTAATTTATTATTTTGACTTAGATAATGCTTACTTGTTTGGTTAACTTGATTTTTTTTGCTTTTATTCTTGTTCTTTGCATTTATGTCATATAATTATCATATTGCATGACCAAGAGAGTATGTTCTGTAGTTGCGTCTTGTAAAATCTTCTACATCAGAAATCGAAAGTCGTTTTTTTTAGTTTGAGAGAGTATACTCTGTAGTTGCATCTCGTACGATCTTCTACATTAGAAATCGAAAATCTGCGCTTCTGTTGATTTATGATGTTATATTATGGGTATGTTTAATTACTGTTGAAATACTTATTTGATATGCTCTTGCACACAAAAAAATCAGATTAAATAAGATTTCAACCATATATCGGTACGGGAGACTTTCTGTGTTCCATGTAGAATTGGAACTGGCTGTCAATACTGACACCAACATGGAACGAGTCTCAAGAATGATCCCACTAGAAATGGGTTTGAGTTTCAGAATTGATCTCTCTCCCTAGATCTGGAGCACAGAAGATATTCTTGTTCGATCTAAATTACGACTGAATTAATATATTGGTTGAATCTAATTAATCTCTGAAAGTGTTTGATTTGCTTGCATTGTCTGGTTGAAATAATGGATTAAATAGATGGAATGATTCACTGGGCTTTTTAGCTCACCCCCTATTTTTCACATCACAGGGAATTAATCAACTTGCGAGGAGATTTATCTATTGAAAGTTTTATTTATTTCAATGTAAGGCGCATCAACCCAAACTAAATCATGTATTTCAGCTTTGAATTTATTTTTCGTTGTAATGGATTATTGTACTTAGAATTTTCGAATGAATCAATGAAAAATTTTATTTACCATGATGTCATTTGGTACATAGACTAATGTACACAGGAACCCTAATAGATTTGGGTCCAAGAAGAAGAAAATGTAGCACGGGCCCGTCTCCCAGGCATCCTAAGATTTTTTTTGATCAAAGAGAATTGAACCGTTAGATGACGTTGAAGATGGGACTTGGGAGGCGGGGTGTTACAAAGGTGGTATCAGAGCCTATGCTTTAGATGCCTTGGGCAAGAATTAGAATGAATAGACTAGTCTGGTAAGACTATTTATTTATTTAATTTAGAAGCCCTACCTCCTGTTTTGGAAACTGAAATGATTTTGAAAAATTATTTTCGAAAAGAGATATATGTTTTCAACGATTTTGTTTGGATACAAAGATTGCAAGTTGAGTTGATAGTGGGTAAGCCTTGTCCCGAGTAAAGCTAAACATTGAAAGGGAGATGGATTATCCCGTTCTAGAAAGCACGATTGCTAAGTAGACTTCAGTCTCGCCGTTCGATCTGGAGGTTGTCCCACCAGCTCATACTAGTAGTCGGAGTTGAAGAACACACTTATTTTCTTACGAGATAAAACAAGGAGGTGGTAATTGAGGGCTCGAAATTCACTATGGTCCAAATGAGAGGCCAACAAGGATTTGAGAACCTAGGTTTAGGGAAGAGACCTTAAGTAGAGACTTGGGGGTTGCCAAGGATGGCATAGTGAATCATGAATAAACTTTTAGGGCATAAGCTAGAGATTTCAAATGTGTGAAAAACGAACACTTGTTTGGTCAGGGCACGAGATCGGGAGGATCCTGTATCTTTGGTTTCTATGTGGTATGGGACGCATAGGATTCAGGGATATAGAGGAATCTTGAACTCGGAGAATGACGGGCCATCTTTGGTGAATGATCGGTGGTTTTGGACGAACTTGTTTCCCTATGCTTGGCTGGTATGGGACAATCAAGTATAGTGAGGCTTGGGAAGCCTTAGAAATCGAGACATTTGCGAAATTGATTGGGTGTAGTGAAATCTTTGGGTGGAAGTCTATGTCAAACGGCAAGGGTGGTATGCGATACACGAACCTAGAGGCATGGGCGGAAGTCTAGAAATTTACTATGCTAGCATGAATTCTTGAATGATTGAATGCATGATAATCTTACTATTTGTATGAGACCAACTCTTATACCAAAAAAAAAAAAACAAAAGTGAACTTAGAAGAATAAATTATTAGGCCACTAAACAAATTGAAGACATAGAGACATGAATCTAGAATCATGATAGTACGAACAATTGATGAGGCAAAAACTGACCGAGTGTTAAATTTATAGATAATGGCTGGAACAAGAAAATACGCTACTCGATCCAGCACTTCTGATGAAAGTGAACAACGAGAACAGGAACTGTCTGCGGGAATGGAGGCCCGAATGGGGACCATGATGAATGAAATGTTACAGAGAGTACTAGATGAACTATTGAGGGCACTTCTACAGATAATCCCTCAGATGGCCCCTCAGCCTCAAGCACTTGAACCGATGCAGATTCAACGGACATCACCTGTGGCTCAAGATCCTGAAAATCAAAGGGCTGAAGAAAATTTAGAAGATGAGAAACAAATGAAGATGTTGATAGAGATGAAGAAGCTCACCCCTCCTTCCTTTGATGGTACTACAGATAACATCTCAGCAGACCACTAGTACCAAGAGATGGAGAAAATCCTTGATGTGATGAAGGTAACTGGGTCCAGATGAGTGGCACTGGCCACGCACCACTTCAAAGGACCAGCTAGAAGTTGGTGGCGTATGGTGAGGATGGACCCTAATACAAATGTTGATGATATGAGCTGGAAAGACTTTACAGAAATATTCTATGAAAAGTTATTTCCGCAAGAGACTTTGGAGAAGCTACAGGAGGACTTTGTTCAATTAAAGCAGAGGGACATGACCGTGGCCGAATATGAGAGGAAGTATACTGAACAGGCTAAGTTCTCATCAAATTTTATTAGGGATTAGAAAAGGAAGGTCAATCGATTCACCTAGGGTCTCAAGATTGAGATCCGAAAATTGATAAAAACCACCTCCCTAAAGACATATAGAAAAATAGTAGACATGGCATTAACCCTCGAACAAGAGCTGAATTTTGAGCAAAGGCTTAGAAACAAAAATAAGAGACCAGGAGGTGACAGAGATCACCAAGGAGATCCGAAGAAAAGGAATACCAACCAGAATAACGGGAACAATATGCCTCAAGGGCAAAATCGACCTAAAATAGAGGAACAATTAGAGCTGGCCAGACGACAAGGGCGATGCTTCAACTGTAATCAGAGAGGACACCTATCGAAGTTTTGTCCTAGCAAAACCCAGATGCGACAACAACAACAACTTCCAAATAATCAAGGGGGAGAACAAAATATACGTGTTCAACAGCAATTGTCTCGACAAAATAACAATCAGGGCGAGTCGAACACAAAATCAAAACCAAGGCCGGGGGCAAAACCAGGCGAAAGTATTTGCTATTGCTGAAGCCCCGGAAGACCAAATCTCTGTTGTCGAAGGTACATTCTTGATATTTAACCCTACTGTGAAACTGTTGTTTGATTCGGGTGCTTCAAAGTCATTTGTTTCTGAAGAACTAGTTAATAGATTACAACTAGTAACAAAGACTTTGCCTATAACGTTGAATGTATCAACACCTATAAGAACTTCTGTTACATCAAAGCAAATGTGTACTTGTGACCTTAGGTTTGGGGATAAGCTAATTTCAACCGACCTTCGTTTATTACCATTCCATGGGTATGATGTGATATTGGGTATGAATTAGTTGGACCAGTACCAGACACAAATAGATGTGTAATATATTATATGATATTATTTTAACACCCATTATACTAACACACATATTATATAATATTATTTTTATAACCATAACAAATATTTTTATTTACTTGTGGTTATCTAATATTCGCATCTCGTATTTACATATATCTATGCATATAAATATACCAAGGTTTTTCAATTAATTTAATTTATTTCATACTTTAGAGTATACACAATTTATATCTAGAAATGTTATAAATTTCTCAAACTAAATATTTTATTTGAAATTCATACAAAATTTGTGAGTGTTATATTAAATAAATGCTTTTAAAAATTAAAAAAATATATATTTTAAAATTTTAAATAATTACATATAAAATTTATTTAAGTGTAAATAATTTAAAGTATAAATATTATAAAAAATGTGTATTTTATAAATTATATATTATAATTTATAAATAGTTTAAATAATAAATTAATGTAATTATGAGTCTCGTACAGTACAGTTTAATAGATTATAAACCATTGCCAGAAATAGTCTAATAGACAAGAATTTAATGAGCTGTTGACTGCTACAATTTAGTTTATAGATGCATTTTCCCCTAATTTCTTTTGGCCAGCATCATGAAATTGATGTTTATGTTAATAATAAATTACTTCATCACCAAATTAACTCAAAAATTTAAGTTCATTGATAATCTATTTGTAATTCAAGATTTTTTTTTTTAGATAATTAAACTTATTTGTAAGTTAGGTCACTCTCTAAAGTTTGTTTCTTCTTTTTTTTTTTTTTTTTCTTAATTTGTTCTACACGATTCTTGGCTTTTATTTATGTTTTCTTATACTGTGGACAATGTTTGATCAAGTGGGGATTTTAAGTCATGGTTTTTTTTTTTTTTTTTTTTCAAGTTGTGAAAAAAGAGTTTTTTTTTATCATTTTTGCGTCATTATGACATCTTTAGGTTTGTTGAGGGTATTATTTTATTAGCATTGTTTTAAGTGGAATAAAATAAAAGTAGAAATCTCAAATATATATATTTTTTTGAGCATAGATAAAAATGTTCACTTGTACAAGCTTGTTGCAAGAAATGCAAAAATTATTTTTCTTTATTTATAATAAATTCATTTTTACCAAAAGCTCAAAATTAACCATTAGCCTTTATTTGTAATGCTAGTAATAGTATTAGTATTTTTTTCTTAAAAAAGTTTTTTTGACTTTTTTTTATTTTCAAAGCTGGTGTATATTTGATTTTTTTCACATTTCTTACTTTAGTTATCATAAAAAATATATATTTATTTATCTATTTATATTTTATGATTATTTACACAAAGTTAGATGATGGTTGTATAGAGGACAAAAGAGGTATAACTTTTATTAAGACTAAAAAAGCATGCACAATGACAAAATATATATATATATATATAGAAGCAGCTCATACGATGATCATCATGGCTTTTAAAATTATATTTTAAATTGTTCAACAATAATAAATTAATATTTAGAAAAATAAAATTAATCATATTAATTATACCCTAAAATTTAAAATTTAATGTTAAATAAAAAAATATTTTATAATAAAAAGATACATGCTAAAATGCACATGTGCATGTACTAGGTTAAATAAATAAATTATAGTCAATTGAATTTATTTGCCTTTAAAAGCCTTTTTATTTGAAGTAAAAAAAAAGTATAATAATAAGTACTCTATTATTCCATAGCTGAGGGATGTTTCATGTCACCTTCAAAATTCTCAAGGATTTGTCAAAGAATAGCAATTGGAACTTCCAAAGTAATGTTTATATATTGTGGACTTAAGTTATTATGGCCCTTGTTATTTGGTGACATTCTACCTTGCCCATTAGCCCTTTTGTCTTTTACCATACCTTCCAATCTTTATGAATTGAAATTTTAGATTTATTACATCCTGGTGTGAGAAATGAAAGAAAACTACTGCACAATAGGCATACTAACATGAGCAGGGGGAATTATTGATGTAATATTAGATCTCATCTAGCCCGAGTTGAACACAACAGGGATGAGCTCAGCAGGGACTGGGGACTGGGGAACTGAGGATGAGCCTATGAAGCGATGAAAAACAAATTCTGGAAGCCCCCTATCGTCAGCTATAAATAGGAAAAACGTTATAGAGTGGAGTAGCCTCAGCTGAGTTTTGCCATGACAAGTGTATGAAGGAGATAAACGTGAATTGGTTCAGTAATCAAAATATTTGAATTTTGGCTTTTTTGTTGCAATTGAAAGATTTATATTTTCAAACAAATAACTGGCATGTAGTTGAGGTTATAACTTACGCTAATTTTTTAATGAAATTCTAATGTATTAAATGAAATGCACTGAACCTCAGAGAATATTTTAAATTTTTTAATAGAATTACATTTGTAAACAAGAGATAACCATACAAAGAAACTTTTTACGAAATAAGTGAAGGCATTACGCCTATGTTGTGATGGTAGAGGTTGGAGAAAAAAGTTTTATGAAAATATAGAAATGTAACTTGGGTGCTTCAAATGAAGGAGAGATATATAGTAATTTGAAGTTAAGCCGTCTGTGAAGATGGTCCACAGTGACCTAATTCAATATGTAATTTACCTAGATGGGGTACTTGTTGAGTAAGAATGTTTATGGTCTACTCCAAGGGAGCCAGCCCGTGTCAAACGAGTTTGATCATTAGGGCATTGCTAATTATTTAAATTAATTATTTTGCTTAATTATTACAATATGCTAATAACTAACCCATTTCAACATTGTCTTGTTCTTTTTGTCATGTTGCTAAAAGATGATGGGCCAACTTGCAAAACAAGGAGAGATAAATATGATAACTTTTTCCGTGGTAATAAGCAAGCAAGAATGTGATGGAACCAAATAATAATAATAATAATGATAATAGGACGATTCTTCTATTGTGAAGAGGTAGAAATAAAGAAAAATAGAGGAAATAGAGGTTTAACAATCTGGTATGGAAAATTGAAAAAAGCTTCAATCACATCTACAGTAGTAAAGCTGGCGTAATATTTGCTTCTTTGTTTTAGTCCCACATCGGGTCTCAATAAGCAAACTAACTAACTAATATTTCGCCTTGTACTTTACAATATATACGCGAAGTTCTAAAAGGTCTGCTTCTTAAGGCTCCAACCCTCATCGTGTCATAACAGTAGGTTCTTGGAGTCTATTTGTCATGTTATCTTATTACCACCGGAAAATCTTCTAAATCCCCAGCCCTGACGAAATGTGCAAACATACAAGAAATTGTAGGAGCCAGTTGTGAATGCTCTTGCTTCTTTGTGCAGTCATTTCCTCCGTCGTGTCGTTCTACTTGGTGAGAATTTGCCAATGAGTAGGGTGCTTTAGCTTTAACCAGACAGCCTAATTTTCTTCGGTTCAGTAATCAACTCTTCAAGTTCCTCTTAACAATAACGTACAATAAATTATTTTCTCGAAGCTGAGCGTTTCTGCTACACTTTGTCGGTCTCTGTTCGAAAGGTCTAGTGTTGACTCCTTGAGTTATGGGTTTGACATGAAACACACACCTCATTAATTTCTAAATTCCTTTTTATGAAGATAGGAGGCGTTTTGGAAAGATGGTCAAATCCTAATTACGTGAAGCTCAGGTTGTTAGCTTTGTCCTAAACGCTACACAGAGATGTATCCCGCAGAATGAGAAGTTATTGCTTTGTTTTAAGTGAGTGTAGAAGCAAGGAATCTTCAGGGGACAGATATCTCTGCTATTGCTTTGTGGTTTTCGATTGTTTTGATTGCTTCAAGATTTCTAATACGGTAAAAAGGTAAAAATGGGAGTATGTTAGGAAGCAATTACTGTAAATCCAGAAATTTCCAATTCAAGCTTGGGATCAGCTCCAGAAGGAAAAAAAAACTGAGATAAAACAAAACTTTACTTTTCTGCCGTCCTTTCATACAGAAGTTTTAATATATATATTTTCTTAACCCTAAAGAAACCCTATCCTATTAGATAAAAGTATATGTTAACTTAAAAAATATTAAAACTCTATCTTCAATTCTCAAGCCCATGAGCTCAGCTGGATTAAACATATTGTTTCATCCAGCTGGGTTTTTTTATATTACGTTTGGGCCTGCTGTCACCTTGAACTGGACCAGCTGTATTTTTCAGTCCATCATCCTCCAGTCCACTTGCAGAGCCTGCAGTAATTAATTCTTCTGCAAAAGCTGGCTCTGTATTACTTGTTGCCTTGAGCCCCTCATCTGCACCTATAACATCACTCCCCCTGTTGACTAAAATCTTGTCCTCAAGATCTGGCAATAGATCTGAAAGTAGATCGGGAAATAAGGATGCTGCAGTAGGTAACGACTCCCAAGTAACATCGGTTGGATCATTACTATCCCACTGCAGTAAGACTTGTTGTTCATTTTTTCCATTTTATGTCTGCACCAGTCGGTGACCCAGGAGCTTGACGGGCTGGGAGAGGGGGTGCAACCCATCCAGAGACGGTGGTAGGGGATGAACATGCTCAGCGGGGTGACCATGGAATGGCTTCAATAGGCTGACGTGAAACACAGGATGGATTCTCGCATCCTCTGGCAATTGGAGTTCATAAGCCACCGACCCGATCTTGCGCAAGATGCGAAACGGGCCGAAAAATCGCTTTGCTAATTTCTGGTTCGGTCGCCGGTGAATGGATGTCTGGCGGTAAGGCTGGAGCTTGAGGTAAGCGTAGTCACCAACTGAAAACTCGATGTCTCTTCTCTTCTTGTCGAACTGCTGCTTCATTCTTGTCTGCGCTCGCTGCAGGTGAAGTTTCAGGCAACGCAGCGTGGAGTCCTTGTGCTGTAGGAGGTCGTCCAAACAGACAATGGAGGTAGTCGATTGCTGGTACGAAGGCAGAGAAGGGGGTGGTCGGCCATAGAGTGCGGTGAAGGGAGGCATGCCGATTGCGGACTGGTGAGAAGTATTGTACCAGTACTCGGCCAGGTGGAGAAAAGGAAACCAGTTGTTCAGCTCATCACTGGCAAAACAACGTAGGTAAGTTTCTAAGCATCTGTTAAACACTTCTGTTTGGCCATCCGTGGCCGGGTGATAGGAACTACGAAGTGACAGTTTAGTTCCTTGTAGATGAAAGAGCTCCTGCCAAAACTTGCTGATAAAAATCCGGTCCCTATCACTGATGATAGACTTTGGCATACCATGCAGACGAAAAATTTCAGACATGAAGATGGTAGCCAAGGCAACTGCGTTAAACTTAGTGGATAATCTGATGAAATGTGCAAACTTGGTGAGGCGATCTACCACTACCCAGATTATTGTCTTTCCTCTTGAAGTAGGCAAATGTGTAATAAAGTCCATTGATATATCCTCCCAAACTTGGAGGGGAATAGGTAATGGCTGCAGTGTACCGTATGGTTTATGTGGGTT
>JAJIYU010004911.1:0-23279 GCA_030144865.1 Tinospora cordifolia
ACATATTATTCAGCTATTATACCTATGTTAGACAGGCGATATTCTTACAGTATTCTCATATGATACCTATATTATACTATTGATAATTACACACTAAATGTAAAGAATATCATCTTTTTCAATCAATGACCACTGACAAATATTTCATCTATCTTAAAATTCTCATATTTGTTTTCAACTGTCCACATTCCATCATTGTAATACCCCGTAATTTTACAAGCGCGCTACATCGCAAGCGAACATAGAATAAAATAGTATTTTGTAAAAAAATGAAAATTTAAAATAAAACAACAAAAAGAAAAATGATAAAATATTTCAAAAAAGAGAGATTTCTGGATTTGGGGGCATCTGTGTAGAAGAACCGAAGAAGAAAGAACAAAATCTGGCAACTTGAGGGGTTCTTTTCTTGTACGAAGAAAAGAAAAATCTGGAAATTAGGAATTTTTGGAAATTTGGTGCGAAAAGAAGATAAGTAAATAATAATAATAAGGACGGAAGCTTGTTCTCCAAGCTTTAGTAAAAAATAAATAAATAAATAAATAATATTTGAAAGAAAAAAAGTAATAATTAAAATTTGATATTTATTTGAGATGAAAGATTCATATTGATTGAAAAATAATAATAAAAAAATTAATATTAATAATAATAAAATCCAAAATTTAGAGTTTTGAAAAAAAAATAAAAGCTTAGAAAAAAAAAAGGATGGAAATCTAGAAAATCTGGATTTTGGATTAGTGGTGGAATAATCAAGGAAAAAATGGAAGAAGAAGAACGGAAGAATCTGGAAAATTGGAGAGGCTCGGTTTGGGCTGTGAAGACATTGGAGAAATCTGGAAAGAAATGGAAATCTGAAGAAGGTGATGAATTGGGCGGTGGTGATCAACAAAAGAGAAATGGAAGAAGGAAGAAGAAGAACCGAGAAAAAAAATCTGAAAACTAAATCTGATTTTTGGGTTGGTGTCCATGAAATCAAAGAAGAAAGAAGAGAAAACGGATGCATTTTTCTGGGTTTTGGACGTCCATTCAGTGTAACAGGGGACGACAAAGGTTGAAGATCTAATTTTTGGATAAAATTCTGGTTCATGAATCTTTGAGATAGAGAAACCATAAATCTGATTTTGTTGGGTGTTCGGGTGACCAAGGAAGAAGAACCCATAAACCTGATTTTTGGGTTGGTTTTCAAATGTGATTTGGGGATTAATTTCTGGTGTGATTTCTGGTTTGGGTATATTCAAAACAGAGGAGGAAGAGGGACAAACCAGTTGTGGCTGGTTTTGAATATGAAGAACAATGAACATCGTGATGATTTAGGGCGTGAACGTGGGCTAAGAGATATTTGTGGATGATGATCGGGAAGCATGATTGGAAAACCAGAAAAAAAAATTTTGGTGTTGCGGTCATAGGTCCGTGAAGAACAATAATAGAGGGGTGGCTGGATTTTGATTTGAGGAATTCGATTTAGGGGAGGTTTTGTGATTTTGGGCAGAAATCTGAAATTCTTGAGCCAGATGTTGTCCAACAGAAAATTTGAAAGAGGAAACAACTGCCAAATTTCTCTATTTTTGGGTTTGTCCGATCGCTGAAATGGGGGTGGTAATGAGAAAAAAATTCTGGTTGTGATGCATTTTGATGATTTCCAGTTTGGGGTTTGTTTGGGTATGAAACCAACAAGAAATTGCTGCTGCTACCATTAATCTGATATGTATGGTGGGTATTTTTTGAAGCTGCTAGCGTGGATCGAAACAGAGGAAATCACAAATCTGGTTTTGTAATTTTGGTTTGACCGTGACGTGCATTTCATGATTTGGAACTTAGGGCTTTAGCATTAAGTGATTTGGGATGTTCTGATGATGAACGTGATTGGGAACTTAGGGCTTTAGTATGCAGAAGAGATCCTTGATGAAGAATGGCAGCCATGAATGTTGAATTTTGAGCTGCTAGTGTGTCCTAGAGATGGAGATGAAGAAGATGAACGTGATTGGGTTTGGGTGAATTTTGGTTTCGTTGTGGGTGCTGGCCATGATTCAAGAAAGAATTTTTTATTTCTTTGTGGTTGTGGATTTTTGCATTGATTTGGTTGGGTATGAATAACAGAGGTGTTATGGCTGACCGTAATTTTGTTGACTTTGCTGGTTGAATGATGAGGTATGATGCTCTGTTGCTGTTCGTGATGAAGTCGACATGAGGTATAATTTAAATTTTTTATTTTAGTTAGTATGAAAATTATTTTTAGATGACCTTAGATGAAAAAATAAAATAAAATTTTAAAATTGAACCTTTTTAAAAATTTTAGTAAAAATATTATTTTGGTGTTTGTGAAGTTTAATAGATGCCTAGAATATAAATATCAAAGCTTTAAAAATTCGAAGTTCTAAATATTAGAAATTAAATTGTAATTAAAAACAAGATTCAAATGAAAAATAATAAAAATATCTTATTCCAATAGAAACTACATAAATCAATTATTAAAATTCGTTTAGAATATTTATTTAATAATTCAAACTAAATAAATTTATGTTTAGGTTATTTATTAAATGATTAACATGAGGATTAATTTAAGCGATTTAATAAAAAAATTAAAGTAATTAATTTTTTAAATTAGGATCAAATATATATAGTTTTTCAACGCGTTAATAGTTTTGCTTAAGATTAGAAGTTAAAATTCAAAAATTTGAATTAGTTGAGAATATGAAAAATAAGCCTTTAGAAGTTCAAAATTTTTATAAGAGAAGAATAAAAATTTTAAGTCTTGAAACTAAATTTGTAACATTTAGAAGTCTTATTTTGTTCATAATTAAATTAATTATGATATTAATAAATTATTTAAATTACAAAGATTCAATTATTAGAAATCTAATTTTATAAACAAGCTTACAAGTAAATTATTAAAGTTTTAAATTCAAATTAAGAAGATTCAAAAGACTGAGAAATTATATTAATTAGAATATACAAAATTCTAGAAATTAAGAATAATCTTAAATTAGTGGAAACTGATATTTAGACTTCCTAATTAATTAGAAATCATTTAAATTGAGAATAAATTATTAAGTGGTAAATTTTAAGTTTGTACATTTTATAGTATGGGATTACTCGAAAGAAAGCAAGGAGCCCTGAAGATCGGCGAAATCAGGTGGGCGTGACTTCCTTGCTCATATGTATTATATAGATTTAAAAATTCAAAGCATTTGTTTGAATAGTTCTAGATTATTAGAATCTTATTAGGAAATTAATTGAAATTGTTTGATTTATTTGAATGATGTGTGATGTATGATGAATTATTTAGACTTATGCATAATTAGTTCATGACATGATGGAATATAATGGTTTGCACTTAGATTTACTCAATTATGACATGCATAAATAAGGAAAATATGCATTTAGATCCTATTATTTATTCCTGCATCTTATAATGTTAACTTGCATCCATAATTTGAATTATTTTCCTAGTGAATTGTATGATGCTTGATGTGTTTGAGATTGTTTGTAAAACGAAAATAAGACGATAGTTTATTAAGAATCCACGTACCGGTGCGATTTGTCGAGCCTGAAGCGGATCGAGATGGCATCTCCTATATGTCACCGCTTGAGATTGTCGAGCTACAAGGCGAATCGTATGTATTCCCATCTGAAGTTGACTGTGACAGCTCGAAGTCTTTAGAAGACGGTACAAGTCGCGATAAATACTCTCTCGTAAGATGTGATGTGAGTATTGATTGATTTTAGACAGTTATTGAAACCATCTAAGATTGGATTGGATCATAGGGAATACCGAGAGGCATCTCAACCCTCTTCCGGTCTTAGATTACAATTAAAACAAATGAATGTTTGAAACGACTAATGTTTGAAAGTGTTTGTAATGTTTTGGATTGGGTCTGTATAATGCATGTGATGTGTAAGAATGATCCACTGAGCTTTTGAGCTTACTGTCACTTTATTTTTTAGGTACATATGGACGTAGAGTATGATAACTTACATCTGAAGACTCGCACTTTAATTGGACACCTCATTGGGGAGGTAATTCGGGATAGGTGGCATTGGAGATGGTATTTGTTCAATTTTACTGAAATAATTTTCATGTATTTATTTGATTTAAATTCAGTTAACCAGATTTGTAAGCAATATTTTATTTTAAAAATTTTTGTTTTGATTATAAGTTTTAAAGTATTTCTGCTGCATTATTTATGATTTGTATTGTTAAATCCGGTGAATGTATTAAAAAATTATCTTGATCTTTTGCTTTGTATAAGACATCTATCTAGACTTTGACCTAAGAACAAATTGTCATTAACTTAATTTTGAAGAAGAAGATTTTGATAGAAGAAGAAAATTTTAGTAGCATCTTGATTTTCATCAAGCGACGATCTACACATAAGATAACACGTGACAGGAGGTCCAGTTGAAAATTGAGGTGTTACAATCGTGGTATATTAGAATTGGTATATAACCCATTAAATCTGCAAAAAAAAGGAAAAAAAAAAAGAAAAAAGAATGATCAACTAATTGTTTTTTTAACATTTATCAACGCATATGATGATTTACAATGCTTAATATATTATCGATATACGTATACTATACATAGTGTATACATGTGTGATCATATAACAATATATGTGATGGTATAACTTCTTACTTTCCAAATTGTATACCTAAATTATACAATAGTATACACGTTTTCATTCATTTTACAACACATTTCACTTCATAATGCTAATGGCTAACTGTATACAAATGATATACCTACAATATACTAGTTTTTGAATCATCTATACATTGTTTTATATACAACAGTTGTATATCTCATTACCAATGTGAATATCATAAATATACAACAGCTAAACACAAATTACACATTGTATACACTACATAGAGCAGTATTTAAGATTTGATTAGGTATCTGAATATCTAAATGTATACAGAAGTTCTTTACTCCATATACTATGTATACCAAGCTATTAGATTTTGCAACATATTATCAATTGCCTATATATCCTATTGTATACAAATGTTATTCCTCCTATATACACTATGTATGCTAGGTTATTAAATATGGTAACACTCTGAATAATTGCATACAAAAGCAACAACAATGTTTCGATCCATTATATAGGAACAGGTTAATGTAGTAAAATTTACTAATCTCCATATACCTATGTTCGTAAATCATTTGAACTAAAAATTAAAAAAAGAAAATTAAAGAATCTATATATACCAATGCTATAAGGATCAGTTCTTCTTTTTCTAAATCCTGTATACTGCTGTCTGATTACTGATCTATACAGAATCAATTTTGTGTTACAAAAAGAATAACAGATCTGCAAATCAAAAAAAATTTAAGGAACCTATTACTTACAAGAAAATGAAAGAATCTTTGTATACCAATGTTGTAAGAATCAGTTCTTCGTTTCCAATCCCTATATACTAGTATATTTATTGATCTACGTATAATCATTTTCTGTGTTATAGAAAAAAAATTGTAGAATCGAAAATAAAAAAATAATAGAATTTCATACTTACAAAAATAATGAAAGAAACTTTGTATATCAATGTTGTAATCGGTTATCAATTCCTATATACTAGAATCATTTTCTATGTTTCAAAAGAATTGCAGAACCCCAAAATCGATTTTCACTGAACCTTTTGATGATTGTTTCCTAATCGGATGATCAAAATTCTTTCCTTCTTGAAATAATTGCGTGTTTTTTCGTAATTTGATGATTCTTTTGATCATGCCATTTTTTCAAAAAAATCAAGATCTTTACTTTTTTGAAAATTTAGTTTCAAACTATTTCTAGTATGTTTGCTATTATGTTTCCCGTTGTATATAAATGAAAAGGGTGGTATTTATGTAATTACTCTTATTTTTCTATATAGAAATGTATTTTTCCCTTTCAGAAATGTTCATCTTAAGTGTCCAATTCCAGGATGATTTTTGGTTTTTTAGTAGGAAGCGCATCAGCATTTGGTTGCTCCTCCAAGTGTCCCACCGACGAAAGACTAGGTACTCGGTTGTTCCATGGAACAAAAGAGCAAGCGGGAGAGAAGGAGATGAACTTTCAGATGTCATGCAGAGATAAGAAATAACAGCGATGAAAGATAGAGATGTGGGGTTTCTCTTTCTGATTTCTAGAGGAATTGTAGAAGATGAAACATCCTAATTACCTTCTCCTTTAACATCTGTTGTCGTTTCTTCCTCGCTCACTCAATCTAGAAAAAAAGGTTAAAGTTTCTCCAATGTACCTCCATTCCTTTTATTTTTTCTTTTAGTTTTCTTTCATCTTTGTTTTTGATGGTTCAGTTCTGTTGTCAGAGCCACCAGTCTAGTGTTTTAAATTGGCTGAATTGCGTTCGCCATAAATGATTTTCGATTCAAGATTGCGCTGAATGGAACCTGATTGATTTTTACAGAGTTATTCGTGCATCCAAAGACCTAATTTGTTTATGGATTATTAAAATCGTTTCATACTTTGATTCATATAGCCAGTTGACTGTGAGATTGTTAATCAGCTTGATTTGTTTTATGCGACTAGCAAGAGTTCTATGAAGTGTCTATATAAAAAATGAAGTTTCATAAGATCTCTTCTATACTCTGGCAATGTTGGTCTTTCTATGAAAACTTTTGGCTTGTTGAAGTGGTGGGTCTAAACTATTGTATACTTCTTTTTGCTTGGGTTGCCCCGCCGCCCCCCCCCCCCCCCCCCCCCCCCCCCCCCCCCCCCCCCCCCCCCCCCCCCCCCCCCCCCCCCCCCCCCCCCCCCCCCCACACACACACACACACACACACACACACACACACACACACACACACATATATATATATATATATATATATATATATACATTTGTATATATATATGTATCATCCTGCTTTAGACTTTTCTATTTTTATCTTAAAAAAAAAACTTTTGGCTTGTTGAAGTAGTCTCCCTTGCAGTTTTGCACACCTCTAGTTTGGTTATTGTGATAATTCTGTAGAAGATGATAAGTTTAAAAAAAGAAGAAAAACAGAGAAACAGTTAAATTAAAGAGAAAAGAATGAAAAACTATAATATAAAGTTGAAATGAGAAGCTCGCTTCTGCTGTCATTTTATTTTCAGAACTAATTACACACATCATTTATACAAGAATTGTGTATTTATACGCAACTGTAAATTATACAAACATGCCACCTGTCATTTATTTACAGACAGTTGCCAACCAATTCTAACAAACTACACTCCTCCTGTTATTCTGTTTTATGTTGCAGTTGTTCTATTTTTTATTGCAGAACTATCTTCAGTTGATGTTGATGAGTGTACAGATACATTCAAAGCCCCCCTCAAATTGAACAGAGGAGAATGCACTAGGCTCAATTTGTCTCACAAGAATGAGAACTAAGAGACTACAAGAGCCTTAGTGAAAATATTTGTTGTCTGAAATTTGCTAGGAATGTGTCGCAATTCAAGCAAACCAGACGCAACTTTCTCTCGAATAAAATGAACATCCACTCAATGTGTTTGGTCCTTGAGTAAAAAATAGGATTTTGAGCTAACGACAGAACACTAGAGTTATCACACCAAAGAACAGGTTTGGAAGACACACTAATACCTAGTTCTCGCAACAAAGACGTGAGCCACAAAATGTCAGAAGTGGCAACAACAAGAGCCCTGTATTCTGCTTCTGCACTAGACCGAGCAACTACTGTCTGTTTTCGAGAACCCCAGGTAATCAAATTATTTCCAACAAAAACACAAGACCCACTAATAGATCGACGATCATCCAAGTCACACACCCAATCAACATCCGAGAAAGCTTCAATAGACAGAAGAGAAGAGGGTCGAAACCACGGACCAGAAGTAGATGTACCTTTTAAGTAACGAAGACCACGCTTACAAGCCTTCCAGTGAATATTCGTCAGAGCCTTTAAAAACTAACGTAACCAATTAACAATGAAGGAAATGTCCGGTCTTGAATTAGTAAGATACTTCACGACACCAATTGTACCCCTATACAGTGTAGGATCAGCAATTTACAAATGTAATGAGGACGAGTTTTATCCACAAAACCCTCAAGCTGAACCATATATACATCCTCATGTAACTCACCATTCAGAAATGCATTATTGATATCAACTTGTTTGATTGGCCAATTATTAGTGATTTCCAATGTAAACACAATTCTGATAGTCGAAGGCTTTACTACCAGAGAGAATGTATCAACAAAGTCCAAACTAGGGGTTTGATGAAAACCCTTTGCCACAAGACGAGCCTTATACCTATTCAAAGAACCATCATAATTGGTTTTGATCCTAAACACCCACTTGCATCCAATAGGATTTACAGTAGAAGAAGGAGGCACAAGAGTCCATGTATGATTAGTATGCAATGCAGACATCTCCTCCACCATCATGGAAAACCAATGTAAATCCTGCAGTGCAGACTTGATAGATCGAGGTTCTAGAATAAACAAAAATGCATGATGAGAGGTATGCATTAAAGCTCTCGGCTTAAATATACCACTCTTGGCTCTAGTCTGCATTAGATGAGTTGAACAAAGAGTACCAGCAGAAACATTAGTCACAGAAGGTAAATGGGCTACAGGATGATCACTTGAAACTGGTGCAGAAGAAGAAATGGGACTAGTAAATGAAGCAGGTCCAGCATAGGAAATAGGAGAAGAATGTGAGAAACTAAAAGCAGGAAAGGACTGAAGAAGCCTGAAAGATTTGATAATGGAAGTTGGAAATGAAATCGAAAAAGAACTAACAGATTTATTAGATGAAAACAATGAAGAACAAGGTAATTCAAGTTCATTGAATACAACATGTCGTGAAATAAAAATTCTACCAGAAGGATGAAGACATTTGTAACCATGATGACTTGGACTGTACCCAATAAAAAGACATTTGGAAGAGTGAAAATTGAATTTACGTGGACAATAATATGTAAAAAGAAGAAAGCAGGAACACCCAAATGTCTTTAGATAGTCATAAGAAGGGGACTTAAGAAACAATTTCTCATAAGGAGACAAAAATTGAAAAACTGAAGAAGGTAGACAATTTAACAAATACATAGATGTTTGGAAGGCTTCTTCCCAAAAAGACAAAGGCGATGCATGGGCTAACAAAGTAAGACCTATCTCAACAATAGAACGATGCTTTCTTTCTAGAACACCATTTTGCTGATGTGTGTAAGGACAAGAATACTGATATTTGATGCCTAAGGAAGCACAGTAATTAGCAATAGGTTTATATCTAGCTCTCATATCTGATTGAAACACTTTCAGTTTCTTATTAAAATGTAGTTCAACTTGTTTATGAAATAGTACAAAGACAAAATAGATGTCAGATTTCAACTTAAGAGGGTAAAACCAAACAAAACACTATGACGAGACACAACAAGTGTTGGCCCCCAAATGTCAGAGTAAACTAATTCAAGTGGACTAGTAGCAAAAATTTTGCATTTGTTAAATGGCAACTGATGAGCCTTACCTAATTTGCAAGAGTAAAAAAAATGCAAAGAAGAATTAGAAAGAAAACATTGAGTTTTATTCAACACTTTTTAAAGTATAATAGAAGAAGGATGCCCAAGCTTTGGCATGCCACACTTGAGTTGTGTTTTGTGTAACAGGAACAACAATTGAACTACAAGAATTAGAAGTGGATTTTGCAAATACAGTGTGCAGACTGGGCAATAGTCTATGATTTGAAGATTGATTGAATGCAACTGATGAAGAAGATGGATGGAGCTGATATAAACCATTGCTAAGTGTTCCTTGAAGCAGTATCTTCTTTGTAAGCTTGTCCTTAACAACAAAATGATTATCTAAAATTCAGCAAAGGAATTTGTATTATTTGTAAGTTTAGAAATACTTAATAGATTCTTCGTTAAGGAAGGAACTTGTAAGACATTCGTTAAATGAATAGAATAGAATGGATTATAAATAGCTGGAAAAGAAACTGAACTAGTGTGAGCACCATTACCGACAGTGACCATTTGTTTCCCTTTGTACTTTGATTTGTTTCCAAGAATTGAGCCATCAGCTGTCATATAACTTGTTGCACCTATATCCATATACCACGAAGGATTAGTTATAGTTTCAGATGAAGAAAACAGATTTGAAGCTTGATGAATGTTTGTGCTAGGAGCAAATGCTGATGATGGTGCTACAAAACCAGGCGGATTTTGAGCAACATTGTATTGTTTCTTAAACTGAGGAGCTTGATAGGATTGATCAAAGCGATGATAACAGTGCAACACCATATGTCCTGGTTTGAAACATACTTGACAAAAAGCTTTCTGTCCTCTTCCTTCACCATTTTGACCTCTATGACCACGTCTTCTGCTGTTTTGATTGCCTTTATCAAATCCTCTTTGTTGAGAATTAGGTTTTACTGAAAAATTCTTGTTGTTAGAAGTAAGATGTGTCTCAGTTCATGCACCATCAAAAGATATTGAACATCTTTTAATGACACAGAGTTTTGCTGAGAAGAGATTAATACAACAACTGGATCAAACTCATATGCAAGTCCATTAAGCACACTTTGAATCAAAACTAGTTCACTAATGATTTAACCAATAGATTTCAACTCTGCACCGATGTTCTTGATTTGAACAACAAATTCTGTAACAAATGAAGAGCCTTTTTTTTAAAGAATTTAGTTGTTGCTTGAGTTTTAGTGTTCTTACCATTGAAGACTGAGAAAATAATCGTTCAAGTGTGTTCTAGATCTCAAATTAGGTAACATACTCAGTTATCTATCCAATAACAATTTCACCAATTGTTGAAAACAACCAGTGCATTAGTAGTTGGTTTGTACGTTGTTTAATCTCCAATTCTTCATTGTTCTGATATTGATTTTCTTCTGTTGCTTCAGTTGTCTATCGACCTAAAGTTTTTCTTGATCCTGTAATCAGATATTCAAGACCAAGAGCTCTTATTGTAGATCTGGTTTGCATACGCCAATATGTATAATTTTATCCATTCAACTTGATTGGCAAGTTGAAATTCAAAGTTTTTGCTATAACTGCAACATTTGAAACATTAATAGGAGCATTCGAACAAATTTACAGTCATGTTTGATGAGGACATCTTGTTGTTTCAGAACATGGATGCTCTGATACCATGTGATAATTCTGTAGAAGATGATAATTTTACAGAAACAAGAAAAACAGAGAAACAGTTAAACTAAAGAGAAAAGAATGAAAAACCAAAACAGAGAGTCGAAATGAGAAGCTCCTTCTTGTGTTGTCATTTTATTTTCAGAACTGATTACACACATCAGTTATACAAGAATTGTGTATTTATACACAATTGTAACCTATGCAAACATGCCACCTGTCATTTAGTTACAGATAGTTGCCAACCAATTCTAACAAACTACGCTCCTCCTGCTATTCTATTTTCTGTTGCAGTTGTTCTATTTTTTATTGTAGAACTATCTTCAGCTGATGTTGATGAGTGTACAGATACATTCATAGTTATATTCGGATTCCAAAGGTTTATTTTGATGTATATGCACCTTCATGTCTGTGGTATTGATTAAAAAATGTTGATGTTTGCTTGCTTGTGTAGACACTTTCTAAAGGCATTAGAAGCTAGCTATCAAGGAAGTTTATGACTGGATGGTGAGTTGTTTTATGTTTACTCAAATACAGTTATTTCAATTTCTCAGTTTCTTACCAATTTAAATGTTATGAGCTACCATGCAAAATCATCACTTAATGGACAAGATGACTGTATTTTTACCAACAAGTTTGGGGAAATGAGAAGCACATAAATAAACTCATTTATTGTATGGTTGCACCTACCATAATAAGAGGGATATGCAAATTGTTTTAACAATGGAAATAGGAGAGTTCATCATTGTATTTTCATTAGTTGAATCATCAATTCATTCTTCACATGGTATCAGTGACAAGTTAACATCTTGGTCACCATGTTTTTCTGGTTTCTTGGCGAAGATAGTCGGTAGAAACCATTGTTGCTTGCACTACTAATGTGTGTTATTTCTTCTTCTTTTGCTACTTGTGCTGCTACTACCAGGTGTTCTTTTGTCACCTGCTGAAACTATTGATCATCTCTCTGTTGCACTGCATTAGTACTCATTTGTTGGACCATGCTTCCATCTTCTCCTTTTTTTTAATCCACTATGTTACTGATTGCTGCAATCAGTCGTTATTCACCATTTTTTCTTTTTACACTGACGTGTTGTTGATTCCTGTGCATCACCTTCTCTGTTGTTGTTGTTTTGCTGCTGATTCCTGCGTATTGCCATCTTTGCTGTTGGTGCGCTGTTGTTGCTCTGTTTCTTTAATCTGTTGCTTTCTTTCCCTACCTCTGTTTGCTCCACCGCTGTCGCAACCCCTGCCCCTGCATCTCGCTATGTTTGCTACCACTACACCTGTCCCTGTGATGTTGCACCCTCTGTTTGCTGCCACTACCCTTGTCCCTGTGATGTTGTGCCCTCTATTTGCTACTGCCATCGCTGCCATTATTGTCCCCTTCGTTTTGATGTTGCTGTTGTTGTTGATTCTTAATCCAATGCTATTGTGCTTATTTGTTACAGTTAGTGCTACTATTGTGCAAACCCCACAAATTATATACACATATATAATATTTTCACCTAATGACATTACTCATTGATATTATTTATTTTAGATGGGACCAATTACACTATTTAGGCTCAAAAGATGTGTGTATTTCTTATCGGCCATCAAATGTGGCGTTACATCACAGGAAAGAAGCACAAGCCAACAATAAGTGTTAATAAATCTAATGTTAAGTTTAAAGAGCGACATAAGGTTTGGTATAATACTCACTACAAATTTTGTCTTGGTTAATTAATAGCTTTGTGTCATCTATTCAAATTCTTTTGTCAAACTTTTGAAACGTCCAACTCGCATAAAATTTTTTGGCTAATCGATACAACTGTTCAAGTAATTTAGCTCTTCAATACTAGTTAGAATCTTGATTACAACAACTACAACAAGTTTCAAGTTAGTCCATTTTAGATTTTCATTTACAATGAATATACTTTAGGATCAGTTGTCTTAGGTTAATTTAGATATGACTCATCCAGCTTCTGCTAAAGCTTTTTAGTCATATCAGGATCTCATCAATTTACTTAATTTATAATGAATCTTTCTATGATGACTTTGAACATATTTGTGCTTCTTTCCTTCATCAAACTCCTCTTCCAACACTTGAGACTGCTCTTAGTGAGTTGATTTCGGAGGAGACACGTCATTCCATTAAAGTTGGCATGACATCTAATCAGGTTCTGATGACTTCTACTCCACTTGTTTTTGAACATGAGATTTTTGTTGCCACTTCGAATGTATTTGGGGGAGGTAAGTCCAAGTTCATGGAACAGTGTTATAATTGTTGTTACTTTGGGCATTGTGGTACTAAATGTAGGTGAAAAATCAATGATCAAACCAAAATTACTAATCATCATTGAACTATTGTCATTTTCCATTGTTGTTGCTAATATTGTTCCTTCAACCCTGAGCCATTTGAGTCGCCTATTTTATCCCTTACTACAGCTAATCTTGAGGGACTTTTTCAACAAATTCTATCCAGAGCACCCACCGCCTTGTCGGTTCAATCAGGTAATACCTCCCCTTGGTTTATTGACTCTGCTTGTTTCAATCACGTGATTTTTGATGCTTCTCTAGTTTTTTTAACAACGATATTCTATCGATTTTTGCTATCTATACTATTGATTGATCATGTATGTATGTCAGTCATATTGGTACTATATCCACACACAATCTTTCTTTTCCTGACACAGTCACTGTTCCCATGTTATCACTTAATCTTCTCTATGTTGGTCAACTAGTTGATAATGGTTTTACATTAATCTTTTTTTATATAAACGATGTGATGTGTAGGATTAGAAGACAGGACAACTAGTTGGACTGAATGTAATGAGCTTACTTCTCTACATATACCCTTCTATCAATATGTTTGTTTTCATATCTAGTTTGTAGCATTCTCGATTAGAACACCTATCATTGTCTCACTTTAAATCTTGTATTGGTTGTTTAGAAAAAGTTAATTTTGATTGCATTCATTGTAAACTAAGTAAATAGATTGTTTTACCATTCAATAAAAGTAAGTCTTTTTCATCAACTCCTTTTGATCTTGTTTACTCTAATGTTTAGGGGCCTGCTCCAATACCTACTAAAGGAGGATTTTGATATTTTGTGACTTTCATTGATGACTTCTCCAGAGTACACATATACAGAGTTGTATCTTTTATAAGAACATTCAAAATATTTGATATTTTTCGTGATTTTTGAAAAATGATTTACATTCAATTTGAGCAAGAAAGCAAAATACTTCGAGGGGATAACACTCCAGAGTACACATTTGCTACTTTTGTCGAAACACTAAAATGTAGTGAGACCTTATATAATCATTCATGTCCATACACTTCTCAGCAAAATGGTCCTATTAAATGAAAACATACACATTTTGGATACTGTCTGATCTCTTCTTCTTTTGATTCATTTACTTGAGTCTTTTTGGGGGAAAGTTGCGCATGCTACAATCTACACCATTATTCGAGTCTCATCCTCCACTATATCTAGTCACACTCCATACGTAGTTTTATAAAGGAAAATACCCAATTATTCTTTGTTAAAAAATTTGGTTGTGCATGTTTTGTTTTGCTTCCTTCGCATGAACACTCTAGTTAGAATCTCGTTCACATTTTTTTATTTTCAGTTATGGTATTGAACATAAAGATTACCGTTGTTATAACTTTATTGCAAAAAGATTACATATTTCTCACCATGTGCAATTCTAAGAACATTGTTATTTGCTTCTCTTTCATTATTGTCTCCACAATCTCTTTGTTCCTCTTTCTTATTTATTGATTTACTTCTAGATACTTTTCTCGACTCTAATGTAGGAGAAGTAAACTCATCAAACTCCAATTTAACTAATGGAACTAATTTGTTTGCAATGTCAGTTGATCTTATCATCAGAACCACATCTATCGAGCCTACTACTATCCTTGAAGTTTGTCGCTTTAGTTGGGTAAAAACTTTTCCATCTCACCTTCAAGATTATCATTGTTTCTTTGTTTTGGCTACCTTGTATGGGCCTTGTACTTATCAAGAGGCTCAATCTGATCCTCTGGCAAAAACCTATGGCCGAAGAATTCCAAGCAATGCGAGACACTCATATTTGAGACTTAATTAATTTGCCTCTATGAAAGACTATAGTAGGAAGCACGTGGGTGATCAATATTAAAACTTATGTTGATGGATCAATGGAACGCTATAAGGCTCGTCTTGTTGCTAGAGGATTCACATAAGAATATGGTATTGATTATGAGGAAACTTTTGCTCTAGTTGCTTGTCTTACCACATTTTGTTCATTATTTGTCATTTCAACTGTCAAACAATGGAAGATGTTTCAGATGAATGTTAAAAATGCATTTTTTAAAGGAGAGTTGGTACAAGAAGTATATTTACAACCTCTACAAGGTCTTGATCATCCACCATGTAAACTTTGTCATCTTTATAAAGCTATAGATGGTTTCAAGCAATTTTCTGAAGCTTGGTTTTTGCAAATTAGCTATATACTTTCTCAACAAAGTTTCTCTCCCAACTCTTATGATTCTGCTTTGTTTCTTCATTGGTCAAAGGTTGGTATTGTTGTTCTTTTGTTATATTTTGATGATATAGTCATAATAACGGATGATGTATAAGGAATTCATGCTTTGCAACGATTTTTTGGTTAGACGTTTGAATTAAAATATTTAGGGTCATTAAGTTATTTCTTAGGCATTAAAATTACGTTTAGCTTTGTTGGATATTACCTTTCTAAAGCTAAGTATGAATTTGATCTCTTATCTTGTGCTGACTTAACTAATTATAAGTTAGTTGATAGCCTTTTATAAACGAATCTGAAGTTATTATCCACTAATGTTGAACCCTTACTAGATGTGACATTATATAGGTAGTTAGTTGGAAGTGTCATTTATCTTACTATGACTCGACCAAGTCTATCTTATGTTGTTTGTAACTATAACACCCCAGCTCCCGAATCTATCACATACATCATCAGCGATATGGCTGTCTCGTAGCTTGATAGGTCATTACCCTCGTGTGCAGTTACTTTTGCTTTCTATCCAAGAACTTTGGATATTACTTTTTTTTTACATCATCTATCACATCTGTTAGTTGCACCATATATCCCAAAGTACAAAACAAAGTATAAATATTCTTTCTTTGAAACAAAATAAAAATAAGCTTGGGATCACACAATAACTAAAAGACATTAAATTATGATCACAGTTACGAACAATTTTGGGGGCACCATAGCCAACCTTTGATAAGACAAATACTATCTGACCTAATAACCAATATCTAATAGGATTAAATATGGTGGGTCACATGCCCTACAATTGAAAATAGCAAATAAAGTTCATTTTTTAATATCCTCATACTGTGAGGCACATTACCATTAAGGACTATTTTTATATTCATCTGCAGAGGCAACGTCTTCAATAGTTACCTTAAAAAGAGTGAGTGGCTGAGCTCAAGAGCCCAGTAGATCATACACAGTACATCAATAGCATTATTTAAATAAAAAACTGAACATGCAAACACTTATCATTCATTAGGCATTTCAAACATTTAGTTATCAATAGTCGTTAATTAGATCGAAGGGTTTAACCCTGGTGTTCTTTCATCATATCGGAAAAGACGAGGAAATTGCATTATATGCCAGATTCCAATGGGATAGGGGCACACCCATCACCCAACCTGAAAACTAGGGTCACACCCATTGCTCCATCACCAAAGAACTAGGGTCACACCCATAGTTCTATCATAGGGAACTAGGGGCAAACCCATCGTTCCTTGTCTCAAGAACACCCACAATGATCCCCCATAGACCACTGCGATGGTACGTGGTTCAACTCTAAATTTATCTTTGCTTGTATATCAACAAACATTTCAACATGTATATAACATCATTGTACAATAACATAATTATGTTGATCATTTTCTAAGGCATAAATATGGCAACAATCATTTCATAAAAGTATAAAGCATGTTAACACCGAACATGGATATATAACTTATGTTAATCTAGCATTCATGTATTCATGTCATTCACAAATCATTTAATCAGCATTCTAGCATGTTTCTAGGCATTCAAACAATGCAAACATCACATATTCAATGTTAAAATTCAAATACAATAGGGAGTAAGGTAATCACTTCCACCTCAATCGTAGACTCTCTTGAACTTTTACATTGTTATTCAAACTTGTTTCGAGTATTCGACTATTAGTTTTTTAAGATCTACATTTTGAAAATGTGATTTAATAACTGTCCATGAACAGTACATATGTATAGTATCGTATATATGAACAGTACCGTATATATGAACAATATGTATTTGTGAACAATGAACATAAATAGTACTAAATAGTAACCGTGAACAGTACCCATGAACAGTATCTCGTGAATAATACTGTACTTGTGAACAGTAACCGACATATACGTGAATAGTAATATGTACTGAAATGAATAACAACATCTTCAATCTTAAATAGAGATTTAGGTAGAGTTATTATACCTTCTTTGATTATTAGAGCCCTCCGGTTGCTCCAGAAGAGGTGCCTAGAAGTAGATCTTCATTACTATTATACAGAAATTGGGATTTTCCCCTTCCTACTACTATATTTGTTGTCTAGAACAACCTAAGAACAAGAGAAGAAAAGAGAGTAAGTAAAGAAATTATTTCTTTCTTCTAGAATGAACTTTCAGAATGGGGAGGGGGAGGGTTATATAGATTTTTTTGGCACAAAATGACGAAAATAAACAGTAATGAATAGTGTGTTACTGTAGCTACAGTGCCCGTTACTTTAGCTACAGTAACCACTGAAAGTTATTTTGTCTGTCGACAAAACAGCACATACGCTACAATACCGTATTTTTGAGTAGTAATTTTTTTTACTCGAATTTCGGGTTTTACAACCTACCCTCCTTAAATAAATTTCTTCTTCGAAATTTGTACTCATTCGATTCAATGCTGTTTAGTTAGATATTTTGGGTGAAAAGACCTAGATATTTGTTCTTCATCTCACTTTCCAGCTCCCAGGTTGCTTCCTCCAAATCATGATGTCTCCATAGAACCTTGACAAGCAAAATTTTCTTAGTCCTAAGACTCTGTACTTTACAATCTAATATTCTGATTGTTGGTTCCTCGTAAGTTGCATTGTCTCGAAGTACAACTTCCTCTGAGTGTATGATATGTGATTTGTCTAGTTTGTATTTTTGCAACATCGATACATAAAACACATTATGCATTGAGAACATTCAGTTTGGCAAGTCTAGCTCATAGGCACACTCACCAACCCGTCTAAGTATTTCAAATGGACCGATTAATCTCGGTGCCAGCTTTCCTTTGATTCCAAACCTCTTAATCCCCTTCTATGGGCTGACCTTTAAGAATATTCAGTCGTCTGGCTAAAATTCTAGAGGCCTTCTTCTTTTGTTCGTGTAGTTGAGGCTATTGCTACAACAAAGAACAATGCTAGATTTGTGTTGCAGTTTCTCTCTCGGAACATTTTTTCTCGTTTCGAAACTCCTAGAGCCATTGTGAGTGATGAAGGTACACACTTCTGCAATAAAGTTTTCAACAACCTTCTCACCAAGTACGGCCTGAGGCACAAGGTTGCATTACCTTATCATCCACAAACTAATGGGCAAACTAAAGTGTCTAATCGAGAAATCAAAGCAATATTACAGAAGACGGTTGGCACAAACTGTAAGGATTGGGCTTTGAAGTTGGATGATGCATTCTGGGCATACAGGACAACATTTAAGACGCCCATTAGCATGTCTCCATATCAGCTGTTGTATGGAAAATCATGTCACTTGCCTTGTGAGTTAGAGCACAAAGCTTATTGGCCCTTCAAGAAGTTAAATTTCGATGCAAAAGCCTATGGTGAGAATCGGTTGTTGCATCTTGTTGAACTCAAGGAATTTCACCGAGATGCATTTGAGAACAACACCATTTACAAAGAAAGAATAAAGAAATGGCATGATCAGCTCATAGAGAAGAATGAGTTTAAACCTAACCAGCAAGTGCTACTATTTAATTCAAGACTCCAGTTATTTCCAGGAAAACTAAAATCTCGATGGTTGGGACCTTTTCTAGTCACTCAAGTCTTCCTATATGGTGCAGTGGAAGTGCAGAGCTTGATAGATGGCCACAGATTCAAAGTGAATGGCCAAAGATTAAAGATATTCTATGGAGGACCAAAGCAGATGGTTGAAATGGCAGTCCTCAGAGAATGAAACACAATATCCTCGTTGAGCTAAAGACGATAAACATAGCATTGAGTGGGAGGCAACCCACTATTGAATTAAGATTTTTAAGTATGCTTGCGTGATTATTTTCATGTAGTTAGTTTGTTTTAGATTTCATTGGAAAGATAGGTTCTAGGCACTTAGAATTGAGAAGGGGTACCATCATACTGGTTACCGCGGTCAGCAACATTAATGATTCTGTGGACCACGGTCCACAGAGTAACATGGTTGTAAGAATTTTTATGAACTGCGGTCCACAACACCTTGTTCTATGTACCGCAGTCACCAGAATGCCATAATCTATGGACTGCGGTCATCAGAAGCATACTCTTCTTTGTACCACGGTCCACAGAACGGTCATTTCTACACTCCTACTGACCGCGATCTTTAGTATTTGAATACACTTACGGACCGCGGTAGGCAGAACTCCAACTATTGCAGTTTTTCAAAAATTCATACGTGGACCGCGGTCCATCAATTACTAACCGCAGTCCGTACGTCTTTTTAAGCCAAATTGCGGTTATTCTGAGTCATTCTGCTCCGAAATTTCTAAAACTTCAAGTGACCTTCCGTTTCCTTTTCAATTTTCACAGTTTGTCTTGCCTTTCCAGTGATAATATAAGTATTTTTACCTTACTTTTCAATAGTTCTTAGTTTTCTTTTGGTGTTTAGATAGATTTAGGAGTTGCCCATTAGTTCTTTTGTTTGACATGGTTATCTTACTCAATAATTTGCAACCTCTTTCCTTTTAATCCATATGTGCATGATTAGTGAGTCTTTTTGAGCCAAGACTTGCACAAATCCTTGTTCATGAGCATCTTAGGCCGTCAGCTATTTTGTTTCAACGTAATAAGGCGTATTTCATATCTATTTTCATTGATTATGATGAAATCGGCATTGCAAGGTTCAATTTTTATTGTCTGATGATTATTTATGATGTTCGGATGCTTAGACTAGTAAACTAATATACTTTGATTAGTTTCAATTCATTTTGAGTGCACTATTGTATTGATCTTGTTGTTTTCCTTGCAAACCATTACTGTTGTTGCAGGCCTCCTAGAATGAAACATCCGGCTTCAAAGGGTAAGCAGCCAGCGCCGCCTCCTCCACCCGCTGATCGTAGTCATTTTAAAACAGTTGTTGCCAAGCAGAGATTCAACATGATACGCTCCAACAGACACCTTATCCCCGAGCGAGGCATCATGTTAATAAATGAGGAGTGTAACATCAGTATTGATACAGTGGTGGCTGCTAGGCATTGAGAACGGCTTATTCAGGCACCCACTACCACAGTAGTATCAATAGTTCAAGAGTTTTATGCTAACGCACCAGACAAAGAGGGTACATCAATATGGGTGTGGGGCAAGTAGGTACCATTCAGTGCGGTAGCAATTACTGAAGTCTATGGCTTGCCAGCAGACTCCCCAGATGAATACTACAATCTCCGACCTAGGTTTGATTCGAATGAGGTCTTGTAGAATCTGTGCGTTGATGGGGCCTCCTAGATTTGCTATAACAATAGGCCCATCAACTTGATGAAGACCACGTTTAAGACCCCTGCTAAGGTGTGGTTATATTTAGTTTGTGCTAATCTTCTTCCCTCCTTAGCCATTAACAGGATCACTGTGGAACGAGCCGTTTTAGTGTACTACATCATGAAAGGGCTCCCGATCAATATCGAGACAATTATTTCCAGCTCCATTAGGTCTGCCATTGACAAGGCCAATGTGGGTTTGCCACATCCTACTCTCATCACAGAGCTTTGCAAAAGAGCTGGGGTTGTAGGGGAGAAGAGTGAGCTGCTTTTGAAGATGAAGGATTATATAGCGGTGAAGATGCTCACTTTTACCTCTGCTAAGAGGCGTCGGGCATCTACTAAGTCACCACCACCTGTGGTTGATCCGGCCAACTCCACACCGACCCCTGCACATCTTGTTGATGTTCCATAGTCCTCTTCCGCAACTGCTGCGCCCCTCTCTTCCACTAAACATACCATGATGCATTGGATGGCGTATCTCACCCAGTGGCTACACTGCAAGGATCCGAGCATGGCCGAGGCTTATCCCCCTCCTTCTTGCTACCTACCCTACATGGCGATTACTTGTTGTGTACCTCCAGTACCCCCCACTCTGCCGGTAGGCAATGAAGATGATGCTGATGATGCTGGTGATGATGATGATGATGGTGGTGATTTTACTGATTTTATTATCGAGGAAGAAGTCATTGGAGCTGACATCTGAGCCTTGTTGTTTTCTTTATTTGTGTTGCTGTCTTTTGCTGCACTTGAAACACAAATTTTTTTGTACTTTTGTTGTTCTTGGTTATTCTAATGATGCATTCCTTGATATAAATGGTCTTACTAGTACAATGAATTTTTATGCTTTCCAGACTAATTTTCTTCTATCTTTGAATGCATGTTGTGTTGTGTTCTTTTCTCACGTATGCAAATCAATGTGCTCTTGAGGGCAAGGCACCATTCAAGTTTGGGGGTATGTGTTTAATGCCTCAACACATAGTAAACAGGGTCAGTTTTATTTTATTTTGTCAGTTTTTATCCATTTTATTTTGTCAAATTTTGTTAGATGCATTCTAGGAAAGCATTTAGGGTAGATTGTTTTGATTATCAAATAAATAAATAAATGAAAATAAAATGAAACAAATTTTACTGAGTAACCTATGAAATTGTAATGTTCCTCTAGTATGATGAGACAAAAAACTAGGGTACTTTCAAACAGTCTATGTGTTTGGTTTGTCTGAATTTTGATCTTGACAGATCTCTGTAATCTTAGGTAAATTGAGAATCCGAAAATTAAAGATAGTAAGGAGTGGAAACCAAACCACAAATGGAGAGAATTTTTCACAAACTCTTGAAATAATCAATTCTGTCTTAAACACTGCTTAAGAATGACTATAGGAGGGAAATGAAGTAGGCCATCATTGTTCGAGTCATAACCTAAAGGCCAATCCCTGTATTGATAATCCCTTGTAGCCAATTTTGAGCCAAATAGCCTGTCTTCTTGTTATGAACCTAAACATTATATATATGCAAACACTTTGTCCAGTTTTATCTCAATCGGACCTATTGGTGTGCACACATAGTTTTAATACTGCCTATTCTAGGGATGTGAAAGAAGAAGGGGATGATAACATGAAAATACATATGTTTTAAGTTTTTTTTTTGTTTAAACTTTGATTATCACAAAAAAAGAAAGTTATATGTATTTTTTCCAATATTTCCATATAGTGAACGAGAGCTGAACCTTTCTACTTTTTTATGAGTATACATTTAAGTACAATTTAGAGTGTAGGTGATGAAATAAGTTTGGGAGAGCTATGAAGACAAGGTTGGGAGCATTAACGAAAAATATAAAGGCTTGAACAGAAAGAATCTGGCTCTAGTTTGATATTATTGCTATGAGTGTACATTTGAGTCATATTTAAAGTCTTGTTACACTTGTACCCTGAGCTAGACCATGTTACAACCTAAAAGCAAGACCACTGATCCCGACTACAGTTTGACTTTAGTAGCAGATAGATAGAGGAGAGAATTGAGAAGGTCTGTGTACTTAGGTATTAGGAAATGATTTCTGTGAGTGGGATGGTACCTGTAAATCACCTACAAAGTCTAGGAGGATTGAGATACTTATAGATGAAAGGGTAAAGTTGAGAAAGAATAGAGGATGAACTGAAAATCTAGACAACCTGACTGGCCCTAAGGAATTGTTAATGAGTCATAAACTGAAGGAAGGAAAAAAAATTGAGGTTACAATGATAATTGAAATCGAATTTACTTCTATGTGATATGATTGTTAGTTTAGATTAGAGTATACGAACAATAGTCTAAGTTTGGGGGTATTTGTTAGTTGCATAGCAAACTAACATTAGTCTAGGTGATTTATTGCATTTTATAGGAAATAAAGGGAGAATTAGTTGAAGAATTGCACAATTATTAGCATTAGC
>JAJIYU010004912.1:0-23292 GCA_030144865.1 Tinospora cordifolia
ATAGTCCACGTGGACATCACTGTAGCAAGTGAGGTAGTTTTGGTATAACTTTAACATGTTAGATAATTTTACATTAATTTTAATTTTTTAAGATAATCAAGAAAAAACCCCTTCACTTTTTTAACAAAAATGCTTCATACACCGCTGGCTTTAGGGCATCCCTTACGCCGATACACTTGCATGAGTATAGCTGATACTTTTATACCCTGATTTTTTTTAAATTATTATTGACATTAAAAAATTAACCCATATTAGACGTATAACATTATTCAATTCTTAAAACACAAAAAAAAATGTTTCGTTTAAATAAATTTGAAGATCTTGAAATCTAAAAATATTTTTCAACTTAAAAAAATAATAATAAAAAAAAGGTTCGACTATTTAAACTCCACTTTCTTATTTAATTATTTCACCATTAGTTTTTTCAAAGTACTTAAAAATATTTCCGGTCTCTTCTTCTCTTTTCTTTCCAAAAATGATGGGTCGCAACCCCAACCACAAGGTTGCCCAATAATATTTTTTAAAGGAGTGGCGGGGAAGAAGATGAATGTAATTTAGGCATTTTAGGAGAATATTGGGAATGAGTTATTAAATAAAAAAGCTTGCCTTAGATAAATTTGCCTTAGAGCTGGTTATCTCTAAACAAAATAATCTCTAGCTCACCAACTACACACGACCTTGCCTTAGATGAATTTCACTTAGCTTAAAAATTTTGGCTACATCCGATTTAATAATAATACAATCTTCAAAAAAAAATTATCAAAAATAATTTTTTTTTCATTTAAAAAACATTTTTCTTAATTTTTCGTAATTTGAAATTTGTTAGACCAAACAAGTTTTTTAATTTAGATTCCAATCCAAACAGAACCTGAAAATTAAATTCAATTTTTCACATTTTTAAGCTTTTAAATAAAAATATAATATATCCAATTCACAAGCCAATCTCAGGAAAAAAAAAATTAAAATTAAAAATTGTTTCTAACACCTCAAATGAATAAATCATGAGACACTATTATAAATAAGAGAAATCTAATGAAGAAAGCCTAGAAGAAGAATGGTATAGACATGGTAAAAAAGCAAGGTTTCACTTAATATGCTTTAAGTTTTAACATATAATAGAATTTGCCTCAGTACATTTACAACTATCAGTATGTACAAAAAGCACTATCAACAATGAAAGAAATAAGAACTCTGACAGTGAGGAAATCTGAGAAACAATGAAGGGCAGAAGAACCATTTGATATCTACACATGCTTGGAAGAATCGTTTGATACTAAGCCAATGTACAGCAGAATATGCATATATATCATAGAGAATTAGCCTGCAGAGGTTTAGGCTTCATTAACAAAGCGTGGCTTGATGTCCCTAGAATGCATGTAAGTCAGGAATTGCGAGGGAAGCTCTTCCAAGAGGGATTGAACAATGGAGATCTGTCCACCTGTTCATAACATGTTCATGTTCTAGGCTAACCCAAAGAAGGGAAGAAAAAGCAATAGCATGACGCTAGTTAAATGAGAGCACCACACAATAACCAAATTGTAAGAAATCACTTGACCAAACGTTATAATTGTTAGACAAGAGTCTAATTATATATATATATATATAGTGTCTACAATGACACGAGCTTAATTTATAGTATGAAAAGAAGACTGACAAATAGGATAAACATGCAAATATTGCTTATGATGAAGTTCGAACATGAGACCTCATAAATAAGTTTGGCTTTCATAAATAAGTTTGGCTTTGAAACCATGTTAGATACAACGTAAACCAAAAACTATAATTATTAGATAAGAGTTTAAATATGTTATATTAATCATGAATAGGTAGATTATTATCCACAGTGTAAACTTAGATATTAACATAAGACCTCATAAATAAATCTGGGTCCGAAACTAAACAATGGCAAGATTCAATCAGTACGTACCATGCATTTCACGCATTGGAACAAATTGTACAATGTCTCTAGTAGCTACCCGTCCAGTTGAACTTTCCAACCGCCTTCCGTCGTCCGCATCTAGCATCTGCACAACCATTACCACATCCCAACTCCATATCTCCACTAAGGGCGTCTTCAATGGCGCCCAGACAATGAGCACGCCAGCTCATTGTCTGGGCGCCACGTAATTAAAAAAATTTTAAAAAAATTAAAAAATATTGTTGAGCGCTCGGTCTGCACCGAGCGATCAACAATCTTTTGCTGAGGTGGCGCTCCACTGAGCGCCACCTCAGCGGGCAATAAACCCCCATTGGGGTTGCCCTAAGTATTTTGTTTAATTCATGATTTAAACATGAAACAGGAAAATGTGTCTGGTTGTTTGAATTTCTAAGTCTAAGACAATTTTCAATATTTTCTAGACTTGTAAACCTGCGCATCTATGTTGAAAAATATGAAACAGGAACATGTGTCTGGTTGTTCGAATTTTTAAAACAATTTCCATTATTTTTTAGACTCATAAACTAGCACATCAAATTTTGCAGTTACCTCCATGTCTGCGAAATCTGCTCTGCCAACTCCAACTATAAGAAGTGATAGTGGCAAATCAGATGCCTTCACCAGAGCATTTATGGTTTCCTGCCGATCTGTAAGTACCCCATCCTAAAAGAGCAAGGTGACTATCTTCTTGTTAAAAATAGAAACGGTTCGTCCAAAAGAAAGGTAAAGACTATAAAACATCCCTTTTTACCGTTAGGATTAACAAGACGAAGTATCTGCTTTCATTACGCAAGACGGACTGGCTAGCAATTTCTGCAGCCTTGTTGATCACTTGACCAAACAAAGTAGGTCCTGCTAGAGCAACATTATGCAAAGCACTGGAATAGGCAGCCATAATGCCACTAACTCCTTCAACCTGCAAGTGGAAATTATGAATCAAGATAGAGTAGAAGCACTGACATTTCAGACACCAATAAAATATTTTTTATGAAAAAAAAGTAGCAAAAATAGAATTATTGTTATTATTTTCCCAGCATGGTCTAAAAAATGACACCATGCTATACAAGCACATATAGTTTATCACACCAACCACAAATTAAATTTTAAAAAGATGCACTAATCCTTACATCCGGATCACCCGCACTTCCATTCAAGTTGAAGCAATGAGATATAACACCATCCCTTGTCCTTCCTCCAAAACCCCATGCAGGAAAGTGTTTATCATAATCATAAAACTGTATGACTTCTCCAACATCAAATATAGCCTGTGCAGAAATCAGTTGAGTAATAAATGGGTTTGTAAAATACCAAACAAAACCTACAATCACAAGTACCAAAGTAGCCTGTATGCTGGAGGTATGTCTAACTATCCAGAATTTGATGCCTCTAACCTCGTTGGCCTCCCATGTCATCAATAGAGGAAAATAATAACACTTTTTTTCCATTCATCCTGCTGAATGGGCAGCTTTAAGGAATTAGACTGGTTCCTAGTTTCAAGGCAAAGGAACATAGATATGTTGGGTCAAGGTTCGATGTTCTTTCCATAGGAGGGTGCCCCTTGATCAATAGGCAAGTCTGTAAGGAATTAGATTGGTTCCTGGTTTCAAGGCAAAGGAACATAAACATGTTCGATCAAGGTCAATTGTTCGTTCCATGGGAGGATTCCCCTTGATCAACAGGAAAGTCCACACTCCATAACCTATGTTTCCCATAACCATGAGAACATGTTGTAAAGGTACAATTAAACATAAACAGTAAATCATTTAGCAATTATACCCCGGGAGGAATAATGACGCAAATATTTACCTGCTGGTATGCATTACGCTGCCCTGACAAATCAATATAATGCAAGGACTCTCTGGATAAAGGGTTTCCGTTTGAAGCTGAACAGAGAGGAAAAAAAAAAGACAAAAAGAAAAGAAAAACACAAGTTCAACAATAGAGACATAGGAAAGAGATTAACCACAAAGGTACCTTAATTATGAACCTGTAAAATCAACAGCAACCATAAAATTGAGTTCAAATCCACTTGAAATATAGTCCAAGAAGCTATACTGCATTTTCTCAATAAACCGATCCACAAACAATTGACCCTTTAGCACCTGTAGGGAAATACATGAGCAAAGAATGGCAAAACACACATTAAAATCCTCAAAAAGTGTAGGCGATGCTAAAACATTTTGGGAGAAAAACCTTCATCTGGCCCTGCTTAAGAGAAGAGGGCATCCCAAAATTTGCACCAATTTTTTCCTTGTGAAGTGTTTCTAATTCTGCCACAGATTTCTGAAGTGTTCTGATATCATTAAATAATGAAAAGGAAGGAGTCACATACTAAGGCACAGAACAGAAGATGACAGATGGAACTGTAATTCATGAAGTTGCATTAATTACCCTAGAGGTTTATGCTTGCCACTGGTATTGAAATCAAAGCACTCTATAAGTAAGGGATTATCCTGCATCAAATTGACATATCGGTAGGAATGAGAAGAGTAGTTTTCAGAATCAAGCATGCCATCATCAAATCTATAGTTTTCATTTCAAAAGGCACATACAATCTATCCTCGGCATGAGTGTTAACAATCTATCTATACATGATGAACATACATAGTTGGACCCATATTTGATAGTTATAGCTTTTGGGTCAAGCGGTTTCTAACATTATATTAGAGTGAAGTTTATTTAAGAAGTATCATGTTCGAACCTCATCACGAGCAAACTTGCTTGTTTATTTAATTTTTCCTCCCTATTATAAATCAAGTCTATGTGTCATTATATATGTGAGGAAGTGTATTAATAATCTATTTACTAACAATTAATATACATAGTTGGATACTTATATGAAAGCTATAACTTTTTGATCAAGTAGTTTCTAACAATAATAATGCTCCAAATTAAATTGAAAAACAATAATAAAACTGTATTGTGAAAACAAGTCAGAAAGCTCACCTTGCTTCCAAAGTGCTGTGTAGTCAAGCATACAGGCTTCCAAGTTGGATTCAAGTTGTTGATTGCCACTTCAGTTTTAAATATTGGAACCGAACCTCCACTCTCAACAATTCTGGATATTCTTAAGAAAGGATCCTATAGTGGGAAAACTCAGATTCTTCAAGCATTCATGCAATAAAAATAATGATGAGGTCTTGGAAACTTTAATTATGTGTTCAAGTTCACATACACTTTTAGAAAATAGATCTTTGTTTGCTAAATGTGAACCACGGAATACCATCTCTACTACTTTCCTTGAATCCACAGTTTCCTCTGCATGGACAGTGAGTGTTCCCCTATTTTTCATGCCAGGATGCTTACTTGTTCCTTGAAGATTAAGAGTCAAACTCTTATTATTTTTGGTTACTATCTACAACAATAAAATAAAGGCAAACCGTGATTAATCAAAATCCAGTTTTGCAAAAGCATGAATAAAGCAAACAAGTGCAAAATGAACACTATTTTGTATTTCTATGCTAGTGTTAACAAGTGTTTGATAAATATATATAATAACACAATTTTTGGGTTTTACAACAAACAATGTATTAGAACTTACTTCTGAAAGAACACAATTCGCCTCTCCCAGGAAATCTTGTTCATTCAGATTCAATGTCTGCAATAAGTTGCAACTTTTTGTCAAACCAAATCTCATAATGTGCACGATGTGCAATAGTTGATGTTGATGAATCTATATTCAATTAATTTTCCCACGAGGTGCAAACCCAATAAAGATATAATAATAATAATAACAACAACAATAATAATCATAACCACCTTTATTTCTCACGATACACAAAATTCAGGCTTCAACCTAATTAACTGCATCTTTTGAGTTTATCTGTCCCTTATTCTATCAAAGCTTCTAATTGTGGAGGTCTAATGTTCAAAACAATCACCTAAGTGTTTGTCATTAATTTATTCATCCTTTCTTTCTCACTATAAAAATCTACATGCCTTTATCTATTGCTATAGCTTTTTGTAGTTTTTAGTGGTTTCTAACAACAATAATGATAATATTTTCCAAAAAATAAATAAATAAATAAACAGCCCTTTTTGAAAGCCTCTACATACAATAATGAAAATGAATTGTGAACTTTTGTAAGACTTTTTTGGTAACTCTACTTCTTAAATATTTAGTACTTATTTTTTAAGACTTTTTGTAGTAGAACTTATTAAATAAGAGTTTATTTAAAAATGAGTGTTTGATAGTAATAAACTAAAAGTTCTTATTTAAGAGTATAATGTTTGATAAGCAACTTTGACATACTTTTATTTATCTCTTATTACAAGGGTAATTTATGTCATTTGCATAAAAATATTATTTTTATATAAAAAATTTGTTAAAAAAATTTTAATTGTACTATATAATAAAATTATTAATGATATGAACATATAAAATAAATAATTTTTTCTTTTTTAGTAAATTAAGGTTGTGGCTTGGATATTATTTTGAGCGTGTGTCTTTATTTATTTGATGCAATTGGGTTATCTCTGCAAGCTAGATACCTCTCAAATATTAGAAACCTAATAACCAAAAACAAATGGATTTGATATTTTAAATTAAAATTTATCAGCAAAGAAATGTTTTACTGTAAGTTTTCTCTCTTGGAATTAGTGCACCATATGAGTATCTACTTCAGCAACCACCATACGATGCTTTTGTACAAAATAGGCGTTTGTTTCAAAAAATCATGATGACATCGACAACATCAAATTTTAGAAGGTAGCATCGTTGTACAGGACCAAATCATCCTTATCGGAAATCACAAGGACCAAACCACTTCTCAAGAGTTTCTTCTTTCCTCTTCTTCTTTCACCCTATTAGTTGTATGCTTTTTTAGATAAAAAAAAGATGACAGAGAAGGCCAATAGTAGCACTAACAATAATGGCAGTGACCAAACTGCTTGGTTGTCGAAATCAAACGGCGACCTAGTGATCATTGTGTAATACCCGAAATCCGGTTAAAAAAAATATTGTTCAAAAATACAGTATTGTAACGTATGCTACTATAGCCTATACTATTTTGTCGGCAGACAAAAATACTTTCGGCGGGCACTGTAGCTACAGTAGCGCATTGTTCACTACTATTCATTTTCGTCATTTTATGCTAAAAAAAAATCTATATAAACAACCCCCCTCCCCCTTCATTCTGAAAATTCATTCCAGCAAGAAAGAAATAATTTCTTTACTTACTCTCTTTTCTTCTCTCATTCTTTGGTTGTTCTAGACAGTAAATATAGTAATACGAAGGGATAAACCTCACTTTCTGCATAGCAATAGTGAAGATCTACTTCTGGACACCTCTTTTGGAGCTCTACAAATAACGAGAGAAGGTATAATAACTCTATCTAAGTCTCTATTTAAGATTGGAGATGTTGTTATTCATTTTAGTACATATTACCATTCAAGTATACGTCGCTATTCACAAGTAAGACACTGTTCACCATTACTATTTACTACTATTCACATTCATTGTTCACAATACATCTAGTTCATATATACGGTGCTGTACATAGGTATTGTTCATGGACAGTTGGAATAACAACACAGGGATTTATGAGAATCTACCATTGAGGTGGAACTGACTACCTAAACTCTCCTGTATTATTTTGGTCAAATATGAAACATGATTCTGTACGATTATTATTATACGTTGCTTTAGAAACTTGTTAGGGTGTATGCTTATGAATGAATGTCTATCTATTGCTGAGAATTTATAGCATGTTATGTTTTGTATGAAGGTAACTAATAGCTAAGGATCTATGTCATGCATGCCATATGATGAATAGAATGACTAATGTAATTATTAGCATGTTAACTTATTTATTTGTATCCATTGTTTATTTATATTGAATATACTTGTGATCATTCATCAAAGATGATAAAGAGAACTAACGACGTACTAGCTCAGTGATGCTAATGCTGTGGCAGTAGTCTAGCATCACTGTGGGTATTCCTAGCCCTAGGCTGATCTCTCTTTGAAGGGAGACCGAGATGGGGTTCTGAGTGTGTAGTTGGTATTCAGGCGTGACATTGAATATCCGAACCTAAGTTGAAATGCTGAGAAAGAAAACTTTTTCAGTCTTAACTACAACTCAAACAACTGAATCACTGAAACGCCTAATGTTTTATAAGTGCTTGCATATTTACATTTTGACTATAATAATACTTAAAATGTTTTTGTGTAAGATCCACTGGGCTCTTGAGCTCACCCCACTCACTCTTTTTCAAGTAACTATTGAAGACATTGCTTCTGGCAAATGAATGTAAAATAATCATCAGCAGTAGTATGCCTCGCAATATGAGTACGTTAGAAAATGATCTTGATTTGCTATTTCCTTTTGTAAGGCATGTGACCCACCATATTTAGTCTTGTTGGATGTCGGTCATTAGGCCAAACAGTGATTGTCTTATCAAAATTTGGCTATGGGGTCCACCGAAGTATTCATAAGTCTTATAATAAATTAATGTCTTTTTAGTTTTTATGTGATCCCAAGGTTATTGTTATTATGTTCCTAAGAAAGTGAATTTATATTTTATTTTGAAATTTGGGATATGGTCTGGTGCACCTAAAAGATGTAATAGGTAATGTAAAGAAATAGTAATATTCCAGTTCTCAGATAGAAATCATGAGCGAAGCATCGAGACAAACACGTCGCCTATAACGTATGTGACAGGTCCAAGAGCCGGGGTGTTACACACTGCCAGCGAACTCTCCAACCAATTACCTCTCAAACTGATCAAATCAAAGATTGTCCCTCCATTGAGGAATCTCTCCCATTCAACTGTTGGTTGGTTGCTGCACTTCGCAAGCTTCTCATGGATCGCGTACGCAGCTTCGTCTCTCCTTGTGATTTCCCACTTTCGTTCGCCTCTCTTGGAGCAAAAGTCCTTTATTGGTCCTACTTTCAACAAGTGATCAAGCTCTCGCCAACAACTCTGCAGTGGTGAAGGCGGTGGCTTGGTCTCTAACTGTCCCTCCGATCTCTCAACCAACAACTCTGCAATGGTGAAAAAACCTTTATTCAATCTCTCTCTCTCTCTTTGAAGGACAAAGAGAATTGTGTGAATGAGATAAGAACGACTGTAGAAAACAAACCACTTACCAGCAAACTCTCCGACCAATTACCTCTCAAACTGATCAAATCGGAGATCATCCCTCCATCGACGAATCTCTCCCATTCAATTGCCAGTTGGTTGTCGGACTTCGCAAGCTTCTCATGGATCGGGTATGCAACTTCGTCTCTCCTTGTGATTTCCCACTTTCCTTTGCCTCTCTTGGATGAAAAGACCTTTATTAATCTTATTTTTTTGCAAGCGATCGAGCTCTCAACCAATCACTCTGCAGTGGTGAAGGCAATGGCTTGGTCTCTTGACCAACAACTGTACAGTGGTGAAGAGACCCCTCCCTCCCTCCCTCCCTCCCTCTCTCCCTCTCTCTCTCTCTCTCTCTCGATAATTGCAATGAAAAGAAAAAATTTTAAAAAGGTTATTTTAGGGATTTTTTAAAAATATACCCTGTTACAAATTGTACGAAACCTCTTCCCACAAAAGACGATTAGCACTTATCGAAAAAAAGCAAAAAAAAAAATTATTTTTATTTAAGAGGTTTTTCCTCTTTTTGATAAAAAGACTTTAAAAAATGAGAGAAAAAAAATCATATTACCAAACATTCTAATTTTTAAAAACTTCTATTTTAATAAGACTTATTAAAATAAGAGGTTGAAAAAGTGTTAACAAACACTACCTAAGTGTTAAAATAAGATTCAAAAGTCAATATATCAATTGTTTCAAAAAAAAAAAATTCAATACATCAACAGTTTCATTTTTTTGACTATCACTTCATTGCAACTTAGAAATCATGTCAATTTTTAACTCCCATGTAAGCCACTTGAAGTATCCGCCCACCTAAAGTATTTACTATGTGCAAAACCCAATCTTATAGATTCAATGGCCAACCCAAATCTAATGACCACAAGCTAAATTCAAGAAAAAACATGCATTCCAAACTACAAACCAAGCGATACACAAAAAAGTTGTATAAGACATAAGTTACCTTAACCGGCACATTGTGGAATCTAGTGTCGATATCATATACATGAAACCTGGAACCAAAAAGGACATGCTAAGGAAACATAACAGAAAAGTAAAGCAAAAGCCCAGGGTAGAGTCAAGCAGCAAGCAACAATGTTGAAATATAAATTAACTTACACCAGTGGCTGAACTATCTCAAACTGGTATTTGATTGAAATCTTTCGAACCCAAGCAGGATCCAATGCATTCAATATTACTTCAGTACGACCAATTTCTTCAAGTTTTCCATCTCTTTTTTTTGTATACACTACTGCCATAGGATCACTCTAAAACAAAGAAAAAGCATATGTAAGGACAAACCTCAAGATAATGAATACACTCCAAATAGTCTAACTCTAGTGATTTTCTCGCCTTTCTTTGGACTATTGTGTCTCTTAAAGAAAGGTTAAGTTCTCTCAATTACTAATTTTCTATCTTTCACTCTATATCCAAGGATGCACTAACTTTTCTAAACTAGGGTGCAATGTAGCGTGTATAATAATCATGAAATCCTAATTGATTTTGTTAGTTGAGTTCTGGGTGTATTTATTCCAACAAGGCTACAATTGACGGTTGCATTTTAGAGCTTAATGCATGTGAATGTTTGATCACCATTCATTTGATTTCAAATTAATGTGCTAAGGACCAAGAAGTGATGCAAATTATACGTTCAAAGTAGCCTCTAGCAACAAATTAGCTACATGATAAAATAATACCTACGGAATTTGTGTGTTCTTTATTAAATAGCTAGAGTCTAGTGGCTTGTTAAAGGTTGTAGTTAAGAGTTACAAGGATTTTTAATATTGCTCAAAGAGAATATTAAATAAGTTAGGGCATTTGACCTTCAGTTATGATAAATATATCGATTAATCTTAAAATATGAAAATTCAAATAAATTAAGATTTGAAATTATTACCCTAGTGTCTCATGCTCCTGTCTTTCAATCCAAGAGTCTTCAAATTCAACCTTCAATCTTTTGCCATATTTAAATTTAAGATTTTAGAATTTTAATTTATTTTCTTAAGTTAATTAACACTTCATTGTTAATTTACAAATAGAGTTAGAATTGGTTGATTCAATAGCTAAGGGGATTAAATCTTTGTAGGATTATACTTGATTCATCATTAGATTACTCATGCAACCCATATAATTGTAGTTGCAGAAGATTTTAATTTTGAAATTAAATACACAATAAGTTTCTTATTTTTTATTTTTGTTATCTTTTATTTCCGTTTTTTTGAATTCTTTTTTCTTTCTTTCCTTTTAATTTCTTTGTTGTTTGTTTTGTGTTTTTATTTATTTATTTTGTTTTATATAATGTTTACTTTATTTTTTAACTTATTTTAATTCTTAAGTTTTTTTTTCTAATTTTTTAACTTTTTTCATTTTTATTATTTTTTTACAGGTGGGTTAAATGACAATGGAGAAGAAATATCTTTACATGCTGATGGCAGAGAACAGAGAGTAGAAAAGTTGCATTAGGACTTCATTTAGATAAGGCAATGGTGGCTTGTAATGGGTGGAGCTATCTTCCCATTCATGTGGGTCATGAAGTTTAATTGATTCAAGTGTGGAATTCTTGGCTGGTTTTTGGTGGTGTTGTTGCAGCTGAAAAGCAAGTAAAATGAGAGACCATGACATGATTTTTCAGCAGATTTTAAAGAGACCGTGGGCCAAAATCACATACCCACCACAAGCAAATCGAGCACTTCTTTCAACTCCTTTAAGTTTTAATTGTTTAATGTGACCAAAACATGCTCAGTAGACTAACAAAAAGTTACTTTCATTATTCATTTTTACCATGTAGAGTAAAATTCAAACCATGAGGACTATGTTGAATTGTATGTTGCATGTTATATCGAACAAGAATCTAAATTTCTCAACTAGGGTATTATTGAGCTAAATTAATGACCAGGATGCTCAATTCTATTAATTAAATTGTTAAATTGAGAATGCATTTTAAGTTTCAATGCCTTGAAATTATTGGCCATCTAAGGCTTTGATTCTATGACATAAGATCAAGAATGTCATTTTCATCATTAAATAAGATATTCATTTATTTCATGGAGTGCAATAATCGTCTCATCTGCTCCTGCATTTCAATCAAAGAATCTTCAAACAACAATTAATTCTACACCGAATTTGAATATCAATTTCTCGTCCTTTCTTTATTTTCATTAGTTAATAAGTACTTTTCTCATCACTTTATTAGTTATGGACCCAGCAATGGTGAAGATTTGTTTTCTAAGGTAGGGCTACCATATGAAGGCTTACTTTCATATCAGGGAGGTGCTTTCTGGATTCAAACTCATGATCACCGGGTCATTAATATTATACAGCAGCATCAGTTGTAGTACAAAGACCCAGCTCTTCAAACATAAACATATACTCGTATCGAAGTTTCATACTTTCATAGATCAACGATCAAGTAATTTTACTCCCCTAGCTTCTATATAACTCTTTTTGTTGTTTAACAAACCTTACTCTCAACTTATCTCAAGAACAAGGGCATTTGCATAAACGAACATATGTTTCAAAGATGTCAAAATTCAGTTCTAGACCCACCACGTGGTAAAAAAATTCGTTTCAGTCCAAGAAGATCCAAGCTTCATCTTATTTGAAAAATGGAAATGATAATGCTATTCCAAAACACAAAAAAGATTGTGTTCCTCTGAAACACCAGAACAATATGATCTCCATGAAAATTACAAAGAAGCTCTTGTAAAAAAACAAACATTAAACTGTAATTTAAATATTTGGAAATTACACCCCAAAACAGAGATAAGAGAAGGTCGAGGTAGCTCCACGATTCTTGTGTTCACAAGGGAAATCATTACTTAAGTAAGAGAAGCCAATTAACCCTTACTACATCATATGTCCTTGGACACAAATATTTTTAAGGAGCATCTCTAAGACTGGAAACATCATTTGCTCACTAGCCCGTGGAAAGAACTTGTCATTCTTTTCCACTTCACTAGTTTGTACTGTGTAGCAGTACAAAGATAAACAGACCAAAACAAGATACTGTATAGAACACTTATCTGCCCCTAAAGCATCCTAGAAAATTTAATCAAGCCATCCCAAGAGTTCAAGGAATTGCCATTAAAAGTTACAAACATATGATTAAAGTTGCATTGTCTCCATGATATAAAAGTTTAGAATAGAAAAAATAGCTACTAAAAATAGCATGGAAGATCATTCGGGCACATAATTATTATGCAATTAAAAATGGAAACCTCACAAAAAATCAAATGCATAACTTAATTTAAGGCAAATATAGAACTAAACAATCAAGCCAAAGACTGTGAAAAGAAAGGAAAAAGAAAATTTGGTACTTATCATAGCAAATGGAAAAGCTTTACCTTCGAAAAGACGTCCCTATCACGTAGCTTGGAAGCAGACAGAGATAACTGCAGTAAAAGTATTTGGAAGAAAATGATCACGTTGTCATTTGTAAAGGAAACAAGCCTATAACACAAAATAATTAATGTTAGCTACCGAATAATTCTTTATTTTGAAGTTCATTTTTTCCCTACCAAGTAGTTCCATAAAAATGTTCAAAAAGATCATTTTGGCAATCTATAGGAGGTATTTTAGTTTAGGCAGATGCGTAGCAATTGGTTTTAAACTTTTAATTACATTTTTCATTGCATGTTCGGAAATTACTTTGACTTAAAATTATAGAAATTTTAATTGTTTATTTATGTTTTAGATTGGCTATACATTTTTTCATCTTTTTTTTCAGTGATGAACGAGATTAAGTAAGATAAAGTATTTAGTTAATAATCTACACTGCTGATAATTCCAAAAGTTTAAAAGTTCATGTAGTGATCCAATCTTTCCAAAAAATACCTAAAGCTCTTCTGGTTAATTTTAAATTTTAAAACATTATTTCAATTATCTAAGGGGTATTGTAATAATTTAATTTATTAAACTTTTTCCCACTTGCCACCTGCCTTTCATCCACTTTTATGGCTTAAAATTCCCCACTTTTGTCACCTTTTGCTTTAGCTATAACATATGAACTGTATTTACCACCTCTTCTACAAATTAAAAAGTAATAATAAAGTTAACCATTAAATTTCAAGAAAGAATAATAATTTTTAATTAAAAAATAACAACTCCCAAAAAAATCTTTAATACTGAAAATCAAAATTTTTCCATGCACAACACACAAAATAGCCATGTGAAGCTTTACAATTGTACAAAAAAAAAATATCATAAACAAATTTTGTAAATTTTAAGGAATTAACAAAATTTTAATTATTAATGAAAATTACAAGAAACTATTTAGTAAATATAATGTGAACTATTACGTAGAAGCTCTTAAAAGACTACTGATCAGTTTATGAATATAGTAATAATTTCAAAATATTAATCCTAATCATCAAATTAAAATGTATCTATAGTCATATTTATTTATTGGTGTAGATCCATTTTTTAGGCTACATTGTCAAATGAATTAACGAAAGACTTCAAATTTTAGCAAACGTATGAAAATTTCTCGAGTAAAAATTTTATGGGGGAATTTCATATTGTTTATCAATTTGTCCAGTAAATAATTATATTAAATGTGCCACTGGAACAGTTTTAGTCATTTCTATATTATCTCTCTACAATTCCCAACATCATTTCTCTCCATGGCTGTTAGTTGTTAAACACATAGAATATCTTGATGTACTTTTAACCAGTTTCCTCGCATAGAATTGAAGAGATGAAACGTTTATAGGAGTCCAGGGAATTTGAAGTACAAGTGACCAAAAAAGCCCTTCACGGATTGATGAAACATGAAAAGGTTGACTCAATAGCTAATAGGCAAATAACTACAAAAGCTGTAAGAGATGAAAATTGGTCATCAAGTAAGGGGAAAGGCCCATTTTAGAACTACAGGCAATTCACAATTATTTTTGCACATGACTTTGGTTGGGTATGTAACAACATATCCACCTACTAAACAAAGAAAAGGCCTTCAAATAAATGTAAGTTTAACAAAAAACAATTCAATTCATTAGTTAAACTTAAAGAATAGCTTTTGATAATATAAAGGTAATGATAGAGGTAAATGTCAACTTAAGATAACATGGAAGAAAATAATCAAGAAAAACTTAAACTTCTTGTAAACTGAATGTTAATTACTCAACAAAATGAGGTGCAGGAAGTGGATTCATGTAAGGGTAGTCCATTAGAGCCATTTTGGCCCCAACCAGTGGTTTCAAGCCATTAAGGTACTGTAAGATGACTTGCCCTATATAAGCACGACATGGCCTACGAACGACTGACACAGTGCTTAGGCAATTAAGACATTTCCTAATATGGGAATCGCAGTGTAATGTGTAATGTGTGCTTAGGCAATTAAGACATAGTATATCTTGTTATTACTTTTTTAATTTCAAAATGCAAATGGCAGTGTAAAGTGCATATTATTTTAATATCTGACTTTTTTTTTTTCTCTCGGGCCAGCTAATATCTCACTTTTAATTCTATTAAAATTATTTTAACAAAATAAATAACAGTAAAAACTTATAAATAGTAAAATCACGTGCAACACACGTGTACATATGCTATAATAAAAAATGGCACTGTAACAGTAGAACTAGGCAAAAACCTTGCTAGGTCAAACTTTAAAAGATAAAAATCCTTAAGATTGTTAAGGATAGTGAATTGAAAGAAATTAACAGAAATTACCTCAATTTTATAAAATTTTCCTTTGGAAATTCCTACACATCCACCTTAAAATAAACTAGAATCTCAAAAAAGAAGGTAGACTTCTTCGATGTTGATTAGATCAAAGCTAATTAACCTAGGAAATGAGAGGAACCCTATTCTTGCTCTTCCGTTTTCCACAAGAAACTAGTCATTGAGTCGCTATCTTGCTTTTCATACATATATATATTAGCATTACCAAGAGATTGAGAGATTTGTCGACATTTCGCATCACGTGATTGTCACGTGCCTCGCAGCAAACCCAAATGTACCAGAACATCCATTACTTATCTGCAGATGAGACAAGCAAGGATATTCCTTGCAACGTAAAGGACCCACAAAAGGAAGTAAAAAGGTAAAACCCTAGAAACACAACGAGTACCAAACAAAATTCACAGCAGTAAATCAAAAATAACGATTCCTATAAAAAAAACAAAAAAATCGAAAGTAATTTAATTAAATAACTAGGTATTGACAAACCTCGAGATGAGTGAACAGAGCAAGAACACCACGAGATCTGAAAAAAAACTCGACCGCGTCGTTTCTTCCGGAGATTCCTCCATTATCACCACCTCCACCTCCAACGTTCTGTTCAAATGGATGATTCTGTGTCGCTCCTCCTCCTACCGCCTCTCTTCCGCCTTTCATATCGGAGCAGCAATTTCCCATCTCTCAGGATTTGTCTTCTGCAGATTGATGCGAAACGACGACGAGGACGAAGACGAACCAAATTCTTCAAACAATAATGGAAAATAAATTCTTCGCTAAATTTACTGGCCTTCCGTTACCATGTATGGCACGCCACGTCATCTAGGGCCTACCTAGAGTTGGGCCCAGCTTCTAGGAAACCCGTCTGATCCGTGTTGTATCTAATTGTGGAAGGCGGTGATGGTGGTGGTCATGGCGGTGTTCGTGGTGCATGGGAACTGGGAAGAGATTACGTGGTGCGGTTGTTCGGGGTGGTTGCATGGTTTCACCCGCCACGTGGATGTCCCACACCCGCAGTTTTGAGAAGGTAACGCGTAAGATGCGAATGCTAACCCCGATTGGAGGTTCGATTGGAAGCATCGTAGAGTAGGTTTGTATTGGATCATTCTCTTCTGGACTGGGGTGACGTTTTGCTTCTACGCTACGGCTGAGACCTAAAACACACGCTCGACCACTTCATTGGCCTTGTTATGACATTTGGGGCGTTATATTATGCCACGTGTCTCATCCAGCTTCCGTATGTTGGTGGACCTGCTCTATAATTTTCATTTAAAATTAAAAAGTAAAAATATTAAACATGCATGGGTAGAAAAGTAATTCGGATTTATAATATTCTTAAAGAAATAATTAAATTAATTATCAAAGTGGACATTTAACCAAACAAAACCAAACGTGGCCCTAACTTAGTAGCTTAATAGTCTTTACTTAGCATTCAGGGAAGCTTGTAAGCCATAACTAAATTTTTTAATTTTTTTGTTAATTCTAGTGAATAAGGTGGGGTATGGAGTGTGGATCATTTTTCAACATGATCAAGCCTACTTCGCAACAACTCTGAGAACTCCGGAAGCTGCATATTTGTCAAAATTGGGTCAATTAAAGGTGTATTTAATAATTATATCATTTAAGAGTTTAATATTTCTGTCACATCAATAATTTATTAATTTTTTATTTATTAAATTATTTTTTATAGTAATTTAGAGTTTATTTTACTAAATTATGCTAGACTTAGAATGATATTAATTTATTATTTGAACTATTTATAATATATAATATATTAAATTTATATATTTATTTATAATACTTATTATTCATATTTGAATAAAAAATTTATGTAATTATTTAAATTTATATAAAAATTATTTTTTATTTTTAAAATTTTATTTATTTAAAATAAAATTATTTATTTATTTGAAAATATCACTTTTTGTTTAAAATATATACAAAAAATTTATTTGACTATTTTTGTTTAAATTTAATAAAAATTTATTAAAAATTGTTTAAAAAATTTATATTTTCTTTATATATATATATATATATATATACCGTAGTTTGTATTACAATAAAGTGGTGGCCAAGTACCCCTAATGAGCGTCCACTAAAGTTGTCCTAAGATAACATAACAAGATAAGGTATAGGGCTGAGGTTAGGGCAACAAACCAGGGATATGCTATGACAGAGTAAGTGCAGGAAGTAAGATCATTTAAAAAATATTAAATTAAATTACTTTATTTTATTTTGAAGTTATTTTAACAATAAATGATCAACTTTTTTCTAATTTATTTACTCAATATTTTTACTTTAAAAATAATTTTTTCTGAATATATTTTTATTTTTTTAATGCAAGTAAAAAACAAAACAGAAAATGAAAAGATATTTAATAGACAAAATAAAGCAAAAAAATCAAGCCATACCATCTTGACACGGTGTACAGACGGTACATTATTATTTATCATGCCCGGATGGCATGGCTAACTTTAAGCCATTTCTCTGTAAATCACTACTACTTTGACGGCATTGTGAGGATGAGAAACTAGGCTTTTATGGGGAGCGGGAGTAATTTTGGATTGCAAGATCATACATTCAATTACTCTTATAAAGTGCTTTGCATATATTTTGAAGATTTTGTTGATTATAACATTAAAACATATATTCCCAAATTAAGTCCACAGTTTTTTTTTTTTTTTTTGAATTATCACTTCTAGGGTATGGATTATAATTTTATGATATTCATTTAAATGGTATGGATGCTATTTATTAGGTACTGGTGAAATGGGTTAACACATTTGCCAATCCCCTACTAAAGTAGGTGGTAAGGCATGTTTCGACCCTTTTTCAAGGAGCTATGTATGTGGGGTATGTATATTTGGCATAAAAAAAAGGAAATGCGTTAATGTGTTTGATAAATGATTTCTTTTATGTTTGAAAAATTAGAATATAAAAAAAAACATTTGATTAATTAAAATTAAAATCAAATTTTTTTTCAAAAAATTATATTCTACACTTACTCAATATTTGTTCTCAAATCTCATATATTATTTTTATAAAAATAGGACGAAATATGTTTTATTTAAATAAAGATAAATTAAAAGTAATTTAGTGTTTGATGCAACGTAAAATAATTAAAAAAAAGTATTTTATTTTAATATTTAATGTAACAATTATTTGTTTTTATATTTTGTTACAACACAAAACAAAGAAAAACTAAAAAGTAAAGTCATCACTTCTATTGATCAGCTTGTAAAATTGTCCAATAAATCAATTTTAGGATTGCTTATAATATATTAACATTGATTAGGTAAAAACACATGCTAACCAACTAAATAGGGTTAAGGTAAGGAGTCCGTTCCAAAAATGTTTGAGGAAATTATAAAATATGTCACTTTTTTTTAAAAAATATTATCAATAATATTTTTGCTATTTTAAAAACTTTCAATTTTATCAATTTTTAAAAAATATTAACAACTTTATCAATATACAAATCTCTGATTTAGGTTTTGGAAGTATTAGCGAAAAAAGAACTATAGCCAAAATGGATAACGGATCTCACGATTGGTTTGATATCGCGAAGAAGAAGAAGAAGAAGCAATAGTAAAATCAAATCTCGTGATTGCTTTGATCTCAGCACAAATTATCTCTAATATCGCAAAGAAGAAGAAGAAGAATCGAAGAGGAATGAGAAGAAAGCAAAAAACTAAAGCTTAGGATTCGATTTTCTGAGTTTGAAACGAGTTGGAAATTGAAGAGAGCAAGCTGAAAATCTAAAATTGGATTCAAAATTTATATGTTTTGGAACGCTAAATTAGTTGAAGAAAGGAGAAATCCTAAATTAGGGCTTTGAAAATTTAGATTTTTGGGGCATCAAAAATCAGATTTCATTTGGTTCAAAAATATGATTTTTGTGGGTTCAAATTTATGGTTCATGGTTGCAGAAGCAGAGGAAATTGGTTGAGTAAATTTTTGTTTTGTGATCTTGCCAAAAGAAAATCTGAATTTTGGTTCGAAAATCAGGACTTTGTTGGGTTGTTTATTTTGGTTCATGAACTATAAAAATGGAGAAACAAAAAGATTTGGGTTGTTGGTTTTGGATTTCACGTTCAGCAAGAACAAACGAAGCAAGTAGCTAATTTGTGTGGTTCACTTTCTGGTTTTCGATTATTAAAAATGGAGGAAACAAAATCTGAAAACTTGAATGTAAAAAAAAAAAAAAAAAAAAAATCTGATTTTTGCGTTGTTTCATTTTCTGGTTCGTGATTTGGGAAAAATATGAGATTTTGTTGTATATTTTGGTATATTTCGGTATATTTTAGTATATTTTGGCACAAAGATTATCTATAATGATTATGAAACAAATTATGATGATATATTTATCTGTCTTGTACAATATACACATATATTTACTATAAATATACACAAGTTTATTGAAATTGTAACACTCCGTATTTTAATTAGACACGTAAATTAATTTAAATAAAAATAAATGAGTGTAAATATACGTATTGGTACGAATTACGTGTGTATGTATGCATTAATTACACACATGTATTAAAAATACACATTACGTATATAAATTAATTAAATTAAATGAAGGTGTAGGTATTAATTAAATTAAATTAATCAAATTAAATAATGGGGGTATAATTTTGGTTAAATATACCTATATAATGAGATAATATGCATTTAATAAGATTGCTCAAATAAAAAAAAAATATATATATATATATATTATGATTACTAATGTATGGAGCAATTTCATGAGATTAATATTGTATGGTAGCTGTGGTACGTGGATAAAAAAAAATGAAATGGAAATATATTATATGTAAATGGATGGGTGGTGTTTAAAATTTATGGGACGGTTGGGAAAAAAAACCAGCAGGCATGGTGATTTTGAGGTGTTGGATATTAGATGTAAGGGGGTTACCATAATGGAAAAAAAAATCAAAATTAAAGTATATTATTTATGGAAGTGAATTTGGGGGCGGAGGTGCTTGCGAGGAAAGAAAAAAAAAATCAGATTTAAGTATATTACACGTGAATACATATATGGTGGATAAGTGGGTTGGTTGTGGCAATAATCCCACAAGTTACTTTCACTTGATTCCTCCATCTTTTCTTTCCTTTCATTTTCCATAAACGCGTCACCAGAAAGGAAAAAGAAATAGAGGAAACGAACGCAGACTTAAAGAAATGTTCATTTTTCCATGAAATTCGACGTGTGAGTAAGTAAATTTCTCTAATTCTAGTTACAAAAACGTTAATTAAGCTTTGTATTACAATTTTATGGGTATAATTTTTGTTGTAGATAGTATTTTATAGTTGTATCCAAAAATAGGGTATTTTTTTGCAGTGAGTAAAACTCAACAAAAATTATACAAAAGCACTCATGGCGATAAGTAGATCCCAGATATGTTGATAGATTTCATTCGTTTATCCTGTAGGTGTCAAAATAAATATCCAAAGTTTATAACCCTTGGATAGGTTTTTGGGTATGTTAAACCCAAATAAAACTCTGACATTGAGACCTATAGAAATGTAGAGAATGAAAATACGGACCCGTTGACACCAAAATTATGAATTTTGGATATCAATTAGAATTTTGGTGAACAATTAAGCAATGAGGTTTTTAAGAAAAAAATATAAAAAATTACAAAAAATATGATTTAAAATACTATTTACGTTATTTTCTGTCGTAAAAATATTTTATATGAGCAAAAAATTAGTTTTATTATTATTGAGATTATTCGAGTCAATGCGCATCACTACGTAAGGTCTGATGTGCGTGTATGATTAAAAATGAGAAATAAATACGTTAGAAATTTATTATAGATATAATTTGAATTTGATCGGTGCTTTTGAAATTATTTTTGATAGAATATTTTTGGTGAATTGAGTATGAAGGTTGAAGTGGATACTATAAATTGATTAACAATAATTTTGGTGAGGAATATTTATTTTTGGATATTTCAAAAAATATTGCTTTATGTCTAAAACTTTTGATTTTTCTTAAACGTGAATAGAAACACCTGATATGATATGAAATGATGGATTATATATTGTTGAATTTTACAGTAAATGTTAAAAAAGCTGGTTATTTACCAGAGAGTGAGTTACGTGCCAACGAGATTTAGTGTTGGTATTCTGTGAGTATTTCTTTATCTTTGTTATTTATATGACATTGTAGATAAAAAAATGGTTTGAATGTAAGCATGTTATTGATATGAGCATATGTTGCATTTGATTTGACTTTCATGAAATTTTATTTACATGACAACGTGTTTTGGATTTGCAAGAGCAGATCTAAAATATGATATCGTTTCGATGGACTGAATCATGAGGAATAATACTTCTTTATGTGATAATCCTATGAGACTGAGCCATGAGAAGTATCAGCCTTTTCCTATGTGATAATCCTCGAAACGAGTTGGAAATGGGAAAAATCAGGGTTGCGGTCTACTTTTGTTGAGGCCAAACAAGAAGTGAGACTGACGCTAGATCCGGAAGGATAAGGAGATGCATAATTGTTTTAAATGGAATGATAAGAAGATGCATGATTGGTTTAAATTGGCATGAGCACTATGTTAAATGCATTTATGTATTTTGTAAATGAGTATGCTGAATTTAAATGTTTTATTTGATTTGAGAATTTGCATGTTTATGTAAATGCATCTAAATGCCTTAGATAAAGAATATTCACTGGGCATGTTGTAGCTCACTTAATTTTTAACATTTCAGGAACCGATAGAAAAGAAAAAAGGCTAGCGCGAGAAGAGTAGATAGTTCTTTCAGGTTTACTAGGTGCGTGGGCTTATCTGTTTTATGAGTTGTACTTTTGTATAACTATACTTATCATTGCATATGTAATATCAGCTAGAGAGATGTTAGTGTTACTTTCACCAAGATGAGAGTGGAAAAATAGTTTTGATTTGTGAATGATGTATGGAATATACTGTGTATATTTGTGGATCATAATGTTGTTTATTATGTGAAAATTCCATTTGGGATAAGTCAAAATTTTAGAGGAAACTCTGTCCAAATTTTTGTAAGGATATTGAGTAGGATTTAATGTGAGAGGCTGACATAGTATTATATACGTAGATGTATCGTATATGGTATTATGTGCCGGTCGTGATGTCACTTTTATGAAGTGGGTTGCGACAGAAATATACATGAAATATACTAAATATACCATAAATATTCAGAAAATATCCATACTTATGTAATGGGTTGGGGTATATTTTAGTATATTTCGGTATATTCTAGTACACATATGAGCTATATCGATTTCAAATGAGAAAAACCATGATATAATGATTATGAATAGATTATGATTATATATTTACCTATATTTTATAATATACAAAACAAATATACCAAAATATATACAAACCTCTTTAATAGGTTTTAGTATATTTCGGTATATTTTGATATATTTTGGTATATTTGCATATATTCTGGGCACAAAGAACTGTTATACTAATTATAGACGATATATTTCTGTAACACTCCGTATTTTATTTTTAATACGTAAATTATGTCAGATAAAAGTAAATGCGTATAAATACATGTATTGTACAGATTACGCGTGTACGTACGCGTTAATTTCATA
>JAJIYU010004913.1:0-23616 GCA_030144865.1 Tinospora cordifolia
AACCGCGCTTTCTAGGGCGGGATAACCCACCTCCCTTTCAATGTTTAGCTTTACTCGGGACAAGGCTTACCCACTATTAGCTCAACTTGTAGTCTTTGTATCCAAACAAAATATTTCAAAATAAAATTTTCATTTTTGAAAACACTTTCTAAAACAGTTCTCAAAAATAGAAGGTAGCGCACTAAAATTTTAATTTAATGTGAAGCCCTAATTTGGGTTTCTAATTCTCGTCAAGCAACTAATGATTAACTTTCTAATTCTTGCCCAGTACATCTACTAACTAAGCTCTGATACCACCTTTGGTATCAGAGTAACTTTCTAATTCTTGCCCAGTATTTCTACTAACTGAGCTATGATACCACCTTTGTAACACCCCAACCCCCGTATCTTTAAGCATTGGACACGACCACAATTCTCTTAACGGTGGGCTAAACCAAACGACGGGCCGGGCCGGTGTTACTTTACAAGTGACACACACTTGACTTTCTATTTTAATTATTTCATGTCTTGATTGTATTTAACAGAACATAACTTCAATTTAAGAATTTAATAAGGCAATAGTAAAAGAAATAACTGAAATTCATAAACTCAATTAATTAAATAAAATTGAGTACATAATTTGGTTAAAAAAAATTTATTACAACGGAAGTCTTAAAACTTGGGTTACATGCCCCTACATAAAAATTAGAAACCTTTAAAAAAAAGGCCTAACTAATATTCATGGTCTTCATGTGGTTCGATTACGTGAAAAATAGAAGGAATGGGTGAGCACATAGCTCAGTGGATCTTTCTAACATTTACTTCATTATTTCAATTCAAACAAACCAAGCATATCAAAAACTTTTGTACATTAGGCGATTCAAACAATTTCTTGTTTTGGTTGACGTTCAAACCGAAAGAGTTTAATCTCTGTGTTCCACATCGTTGGGAGAGAGAATCACTCTTGGAAACTCAAACCCCATATCTATCAAGTGGGATCACTCTTGGAAACCCAATTCAAAATCGTCAAAAGTAAACTGCCAAGCCGGGTCGGGGGGTGGAACACACACGATGACACTATGCAAGTCCATCATCGCGCCAGTATGTGGATTAAATCATTATTTAATCTTTCCTTAGTGATAAAACACACAATATCGGATTAAACCATCGATGCAACATACACAAAACATGCATCATTAAATATTTATTCATGGCACAATTCATGTATAACATGCATCAATATTCTTAATTTCTAAACATGCATGACATGTATATTCATGGCACATCAAATAAATAAGGCATGTATATTAAAACATATATTCAATCCATCATCTTCAAAACATCATCACACATGCAAGACTTATTCAAATTAAAATAAAGAAGTAGAAGTTAGAAGTCACTTCCACCTTAAATGCGTCTTTTCTTCACGCCTCTAAAATCTGGTAGAGTTCCGTTACTTCAAGGCTTCCAAACACTCAAGAACACTCAAGAACACTTAAGAACACTCAAGAATAGTTCAAGATCACTCAAGAACTAGGGGGATTGCAAGAAGAAGGTTTAGAGAATAAGATGCCAATTCAACTCTTGTTTCTTGGGATGAGATGAATTGTGAGCATGGGGGTGTTTATATAGAGTTCAAAAGAGTAGAGAATGGCAAGTTTGTGGTGTTATCTTGTAGGAAACTTGCTAATTCTTTAGAATTTCGTGCCCCCCAAGCATAGGAGATTAGCAAGTAATTTTTTTTAAAATTTTTGGGAATTTAGAAACCAATTTTCGAATTTTTAAATGATTTTCTCGAATTTTTAGTTAATTTTTCGGTTTGATTTCGGAGCATCAGATCTAAACCGTCGGATCGTCCTCGAGATTCCATTCGCGATCAAGATCGGGCGGGTGGAACGTCGACCGTTAGATTTCCTCAATCGCAGCACTGGATTCGCGATTGAGATCAGGCGGGTGAAATCTGGAACGTCAGATTTCCTCGATCACAGTACTTGGTTCGCGATTGAGATCAGGCGGGTTGATCGTGGAACGTCAGATGTTCTTCGATCATAGTACTCATTTTGCGATCGAGATTAGGCGGATGAAATCTAAATCATTGGATCGAGCGGATTGATCGTGGACCATCGGATTTCAATAATCCGGTGCACCCAAGCGTTCGATAAGGTATTGATCATGGCCGTTGGATCCTGGATCGGATGGATTATACGTTTTTGGCCGTTGGATCTTGTTTCTAATACCAAAATCACTATTCTAAGTTGTTATTATCCGAAATCTTGCTAATTAGACACTTCCCAATTGATAAAAACTTGATTTTCTTGTATATTCCTTTTTATTTTGATGATTTGCTAATATTTTTTCCTTTCTAATTATTTAATATTGCATTTATTTGATATTTTTCTATTTTCTTAATATTTTTAATTCTAATAATTTTATAATCTACATTTTCCATTTCCATGTATTTTTATTTATTTCATATTTCATTTCCAAATAATAGTTTATGTAATTATATACTAATATTGACATAATGCTTTATTTATTTTTAATAAATACATGTACACTACATTTTTATTTAAATTTTTCTATATACATATTCTCATAATATGTAGTATTAACATTTATTATGCTAACACACACCTTATTCATACAAATATTAGCCAATATGTGTATATACTTTATTTCTATTTATTTCTTAAGCAACTCCTTAAATTTTATAATTAATTCTACTAAACCTTAATTTTCATTTAATTATCAAATTAAGGTCTTATTTGCTTAATTTTTTTATTATATCTCCAATATATTTTATTTTTCATGTGCCAACCCACAATTTGCACCCAAAAATCTTTGAAATTAATTTATTTAACTTATTATTTGACAAAATTCTAGGATATTACAACAGTAGAGTACATTTTCTGGGGGCCGAGGTAGAGGTCATGGACAGAGTCAGAGCTACTAGGGTGGACAGAGGCCCCCATTTACATGCTATCAGTGTGGATAGCTTGGACACAAGAGGATTGAGTGTCCAACTCTTATAGTGGGTCCCAACTCTTCCTCCCCAGTTATGAAAAAATAGAGCACAGGCCATCACCTAGTCGGACCCTGACACGACGAGGACTTTGGTAGAAGGTATCGTCTCGCTTTGTGACTCATTTATTTATGCTCTGATTGATGCTAATTCTACTTTGTCCTTTATTTTTGGATGTGTTGTGGATAGATTAGAACATAGATTGGTTAGGGTTCCCACTTGGTTGATGTTGAGCACTGCTGCTGGGGAACACATCAGCCCTAAAATGATTTGTAAGTGGTGCGTACTTAGGCTAGGAGATTTTGATACCATAGTAGATCTCCAAGTGTTGAAGTTTCTTGAGTTTGATGCCATACTTGGTATGGACTGGCTGGTTGCATACCGCGCATATGTTGACTACTTCGCCAAGACAGTTGTGTTTTGGATTCCAGGCCAACCCACTATTGTCTTCTAGGGTAGAACTTTTGATAGGCAGAGTACTCAGGGTCGATTGGTAATGCAGCATGGGATTGATACTCTAGCTAGTTTGCCGACCATAGATGAGGCACCTGCATGATCATCTATTGATGAGATCCTTTGTCGGGACCCCTTCCCTAGGATGAAGGGCGAACCGACCGGCACAGTGTCCCAACAAACCCGCTCGCAAGTCGAGCTGGCCAAGACACTGTTAAGCCTCAACATACAACACCACATCACACACTATCAGAGTGATCATAAGGAATGTAGAAGAAATTTAACATACAAACACCAATAAGAACTTCATATTTCCAAAATGGGTCATTACACATGTGTAGCAACAGGAGAGACTGTTCATTATATGCAGGCTATCCTCACCCCTATACATAGATCCTAACCCTAAAAGACGATAATAGAAAAGGAAATACAAAGAAGTCCTACCAAAAAGAGTAAGGGAACACGGCTCTAGGCGATGACCACTCCCTTGCCCTTATCCACTACTGAAGAACCTGAAAAGTTAGAGTAGTGAGCCTAATTGTCCACGACGGCTCAGTGAGTAATACAACCTAATTCAAACTTAAAACAAGTATTCCACAGTTAAAACATGTGCCATGAATGCATGAGCAATAGCATTATGCAAGTGAATGCAACAGTAAACACAATTCAAAATCATAATCAGTCATGCACCTTCAATAAAAACAGTTATAATAATGAAAAACATTCGCCGAGGCTCGCAAGCTCTCCGAGGTGATAAAAAATCACTCAAGCGGGTTGTAGACAGTTAGGCGCATCGTGTCGACTTCGATTAGGTATTATTGTCGTTGCCATCATCGTAACGACCACCAAAACTTATTGTCGTTGCCTTATAGTGATAGCCCGATTAGGTCTTATTGCCGTTGCCATCATCATAGGCCCATAGAACCCCCTGGCGGGCACTCTATGCTAGGTGGTCACCTCTCGAGGTTGTATAAGAGACCGACACAACTCACCCTAACCCTGTACTCTCGAACCTCGAGTCTCAGTGCACTTTTCATTTAAAACCCATTTAAAAGAATGCAAGTCCATCACAATATGTAATCCATTTTCATAATGCACAGAATAACAAGCTCTAAGAAATGAGTTAGAAAACACTACTCATAGGGATGCTCCGCTACCAGCGCTCCTCTCCCGACCGGTCGTGTCCCGCTAGCACTGGGTCCTGCGAAATCGACGCAACTTCTTAACATTTATATGGGACTTGGCTCACTCTAATTCTATATCATTGGTTAATCAATTACTTGACCTAGTCAAGAATAGTTCACATATGTTCATTCACCTTACCTTAGTTACTAAACCCATTTGATTAACCTCGATCAATCTTGGTCAACCCTAGTCAACTTATCATTTGCTGACCTAGCTGGTCAACAGAGTCACACAGGGTCAATTCAGGTCTTTATGGGGTCAATTGGGCCAAAAAGGGTCAATATCCCCAATTCCCACTACTTAGGCACAAACCTTAGCCTATGACCCTATCCGTGCAACTATTTTTCCAATTTTTCTGCAGACAATCCATTTATCGGATTTGTTCCAAGCTTTGCACAACTGTTCTAGGCTTCCTAAATTTTTGCCAGAATTTTAAATTACAAATTTTGAACCTCATTTACTAAGGTTTCCAAGCATGATAACAGGAACTGCATAGATCCCGTATCCCCTGTGACAGGCAGTGACTGTTTGCCTTAGTTTACCTAGCTACACACATCAGAATGTCCTGAACTTTTGTATACAACTTCTAGACATATCTAAGGGTCCCTACACCAAATTTCAGCTCAATCTATCATTGTTTGGTCAGTCAATTTTATCTCAGAAATTTCGGCCAGATTGCAGGAAATTTTTGGGTTCATGGATTCCACTATCTTCTAGTGTTCTTTTCCCTCATTTAATCACCATCCTATGGATTGTTTCTTGTATCCACTTCCAGTTTACAGGTCATATCATATCCACTAATCACAACCACTTCGAATTAGTAGCATGCAACATCAAAACATGTCCAACATTCCATCAATATTCTGCTACATTCTAAAGAACACAAGGAATTTGCTATAGCACCCTACGATCATGGCATATTTGCACGTATAACAAGATACATCTATAAGATTTTAAGGTCAAGTCTTTATAACTTTCTGGAACCTCTATTATGGAGTCTACAATGCCTCTGGTTCCAGCCCGAAAGGGTGCCTTGAAGTGTTCCAAATATAGCTCTTGTTCTGGTCTCAACCTCTTTCTGTCGGCACTATTGCAACAGTAAGTCGCACAGTGAATACCAGAGACTCACAAGACGTATTAAACGTTCTAATATGCAATTTCTACCACTTGGAAACTTGAATACACTTCATGAGAGGTAAAGTGAAGAGTTTCACCTGAGGGATGAGTCTGGATTGGTCCTGGTATGAGCTTCCCGAAGGTTGCTCCAACTATTTCTGTTACACAGTTGCAACAGTGAGTAAGCAACCAACTTCAAGGGTCCTAAAATCATGCATAAGGCCCTATTTTTCATTCTCTAACTCTTGGATATCAAAGTATATACGAAAAGGAAGGGTTTTACCTTCAAGAAGGGATTGGGAATGGCCAAGGTCCAAGGCTTAAAAAGTGGTTCCAGCACACACTTTCTGGTTTTTCTGGGTTTAAGCAGTGTGGACAACCCTCTTCTTGATATTTTCTGCTTCAAATAGCTCTAAGATTGGGTAAACCACATGTAAGATCTTGTAGGTGGTGGTACAAGCTTCAAATCATGCTATAGTTTGCAAGATTTGGTGGAGAATTGAAGAAGTTCTGAGCTTGGAAAGTTTGCTACAGAATCTAGAAATCCTGGAGTTTGACCTCAAGAGTGTCTTTTTGTTGCATGAGGATGCTTGCTTGGCAAGGGTGTGGATGACATGTGGCATCCAGGTGGCACTTAGCTTCACATGCTGGATGCCCAAGAGTGGCATACAGAATCTAGATATCCTGGAGTTTGAGCTCAAGAGTGTCTTTTTGTTGCATGAGGATGCTTGCTTGGCAAGGGTGTGGATGACATGTGGCATCCAGGTGGCACTTAGCTTCACATGCTGGATGCCCAGTTGGCAGCCTTCATTGGCCAAATTGGAGGCCATGAAGTGATGGCAAAACCATGGGTTATAAACCATGAACTCCCATGGTTTTGCTGGAAAAATATTTGCTGAAAATCTAGAAAATTCGGTCAAAAATTGGCAAAAAAAACCACCAAAAAATGCACAAAAACAAGGAGAAGGGGGGGCTGGACCCCCCTCTTGGCGCGTGGGCCGGCGCACGCGCCTGGCCAGGGGCGCTAGGCACCCGGACCACGCACTTGGCCCAGTGGGGCCCGGAGCAGCCCAGGCCCATCGCCTAGGTCCCCCCCTTTATTTTTTTATTTTTTTTATTTTTTGTTTTTCATTTTTCTTTTTACCAATACATATACATATATATATGTATTATATATCAAAATTTTGCATTTTTCGTCCCCTAAAATCCTAAATTGTCTAATTCATCATTTTCCATTAAAATACCAATATTATGCCTCATTTCATCATTAAATTAATTATTTTCTCCAAAAATTGTATAGTTCCCCAAAAAATCACATTTTTCATTCTAAAAATCTGATAATTTCTCCAAAAATTCATAAATTAATCATATAATTTATTTTCCTCAAGAAAACACATTTTCCTAACATTTTCATGTGTTTTCTCCTTAAAATTGTATTTTCTCGAATTATTTTCATTTTCTTCAATAATTAATCCAAAATTGAAAAAAATTGGGAAAAATTTTGTATTTTCTCATTAAAATTCTAGAAAATACATGGAGTACATAAATGTCGGATTCATCAATCCAATGTCAAAAGTGTGGGTCGTCAAAGTCTCCCCTCCTTAAAATGAATTTCGTCCTCGAAATTCTCTGATGCACTAAAGATCAAGGGGCAACTCTTATAATCTCTAAGAAATGGCTCGTCATATAATTCTTTCGCTCTCAAGTGTCCTGCTCAGCACCGTGGAACTACCAACGTACTCGTACCATCGGTATCTCCTTGTTGCGCAGTTTCCTCACGGCTCAATCAACAATGGCTACCGCAGCCTCATCATACATACAATCCTCTCGCAAGTCAACATGTCTCCAATTAATCACGTGCGAGGGATCAGGGTGGTACTTCCTCAACATCGATACATGGAACACATTATGCACCCCCGATAACTGAGGCGGCAACTCCAATCAGTATGCCACAGGACCTACACACTCAAGGATCTCAAAAGGTCCAATATACCTCGGTGCGAGTTTCCCTGAAATGCCAAACCAAGTCTACCACTTCCTAGGGGAAACTCGTAAGAGAACATGATCACCGACCACAAACTCTAGGACCTTCCTCCTGCTATCTGCATAACTCTTCTGCCGGTCTTGAGCTATCTTCATGTTTTGACGGATCCGTTAAATCTTCTCATTCTGCTCTTGCACAAAAGTAGGGCCTAAAACTGTTGTATCACCAATCTCGGCCCAACAAGCTGGCGATCGACAAGGTCGACCATACAATGCCTCAAAAGGTGCCATGCCGATGCTCGCCTGGTAGCTGTTATTATATGCAAACTCACACAAGGGCAAGTGATTCTCCCAGCTACCACCAAAATCAACTATGCATGCCCTCAACATATCCTCAAGTACCTAAATAACTCTCTCAGACTGACCATCAGTCTATGGATGGAAGGTTGTGTTCAAGCTCATGCTAGTCCCTAACTAATTCTGCAAGCTCTGCCAAAAACAGGACGTGAACCAAGCATCTCTATCAGACACAATGGACACTGGGATCCCATGTAATCTCACAATCTAGCGGATATACAGTCGGCTCAGCCTCTCTAGCGAATCCCTACTATGCATCGGGAGAAAATGAGCCGACTTAGTAAGTCTGTCCACAATAACCTATACTGCATCATGTCTCCGCTGAATCCAGGGTAATCCCATCACAAAGTCCATGGTAATGTGCTCCCATTTCCACTCGATAATAGCCAAGGGTTGTAATAAACCACCGGGTCTCTGGTGCTCAGCCTTAATCTGCTGGCACGTATCACATCTCTGCACAAAGGCTGCAATATCCCGCTTCATCCTCGGCCACCAATAAGTACGTCGAGCATCCTAATACATCTTATTGGCACCTGGATGGACCGTATATCTCGAGCGGTGCATCTCTGCTAGCACTCCCTGTCTCAGGCGAGGGTCATTTGGTACCCACAATCGTCCCCTAAACCTCAGTGCACCATCAGTATCAACCGACCACTCCACACAAGAAGTATTGTCTGCCCGCCCCTGGTACATCATAAAGTCTACATCATGAGGCTGACCCTCCATAATCTCAGTAAGCAACATCGGCTGGGCTCTCATCTATGCACTGACTCTAGTCTCTGTCGAAGTCTCGTGGATACTCATCACTGTCACATAATCAATCATCCTCCACTCCTGAGACATATGCCTAGCCACACAAGCAGTCTCGACCCATATTCTGCTAAGCGTATCTGCCACCACATTGGCTTTTTTGAGGTGGTACTCTATGGTAAAGTCATAATCCTTAAGTAGCTCCATCCATCTCCTCTCCCTCATATTAAGGTCTTTTTTGTAAAAATAGGTACTTGAGGCTCTTATGGTCAGAATAAAGCGTGAAACGCTCACCACACAGATAGTGTCACCAAATCTTGAGCGCAAACACTACTGCCGCCAGCTCTAAGTCATGCACTGGGTAGTTCCTCTCATGAGCTTTTAGCTATCACGAGGCAAAAGCGACAACTCCATTACCCTGCATCAAAACACACCCAAGGCCTGTACCACATGCATCTGTATAGATCGTCAACTCACGGCCTAGTTCTGGCAGCACAAGAATTGGGGCAGATGTCAGATGACGCTTTAGCTCAAGAAAGGTTTTCTCACACTTATCTGTCCACACAAAAGGCGTATTCTTCTGGGTAAGCTTCGTCATGGGAGGAATGATCCTCGAGAAGTTTGGCACAAATCTGCGGTAATAGCCTGCCAAACCCAAAAGTTATGGATCTCTATCACAGTGGTAGGTCTCGGCCAACCTATAATAGCCTCAACGTTATCTGGATCAACTAAAATGCCCCCAGCTCCCACTATATGGCCCAAAAATTGGACTTCTGTCAACCTAAACTCTCACTTGCTAAACTTGGCGTACAGCCGATGATCTTTAAGAGTCTGCAGTGCAATTCTCAAGTGTTCAGCGTGTTCCTCCCTAGTCCTCGAGTAAATAAGGATGTCATCGATAAAGATGATGATGAATGAGTCCAAGTAGGGACGAAACACTCTTTGCATCAAGTCCATGAACATCGCTGGGGCGTTTGTCACGCCAAATGGCATGACTAAGAACTCGTAGTGCCCATAGTGAGTCCAAAAGGCCATCTTCGGTACATCCTCCTCCCTAACTCTCAGGTGATGGTACCCAGATCTCAAATCGATCTTCTAAAACACAGTGGCACCTCGGATAAGTCATCAATACACGGGAGAGGGTATTTGTTCTTCACTGTCACCTTATTCAACTGTCTATAGTCGATACACAAACAGAGGTTCCCATCCTTCCTCTTCACAAACAATACTGGAGCACCCCAAGGTGACACGCTGGGGTTAATAAAACCCTTATTCATCAACTCCTCGAGCTGGACCTTTAGTTCCTGCAATTCCTTAGGCGTCATTCGATAAGGAGGGATCGAAATGGGCTATGTCCCTGGAATAATCTCAATAATAAATTCAATCTCCCGTTTGGGAGGTAAGCCAGGCAAATCATCAGGAAACATGTCAGGCAAGTCTCTAACAACAGGAATCTCATCTATGCTCTGCTGTGAAGGTCTCTCACCAGTGGTGATCATATTGGCCAATGTATCTATGTTGGACTGTGTCACTATCCTACCCAGGGTCTTCGGTCTATCTGAAGCACTACCGTGGAAGGTCACAACAGGCTGCCCTGGAATCTGAAATACTACTCTCTTGGCAAAGCAGTCGACATAGGCATGATAAAAGCTACTAGCCAGTCCATCCCAAGTATAGCATCAAACTCCAAGAACTCTAGTACTCTAAGGTCTACAAGGGTCTCGAAATCGTCAAACCTCAACGTCCAGCCCTCACAAATCAAATTGGGGTAGATCTGTTCCCCGGCTACAGTGCTCAACATGAGCCATATAGATGCTCTAACGGATCTAAGTCCCAATCTATTTATGGCATGCCTAGAAATAAAAGACAATGTAGATCCAGCATCAATCAACACATAGAAAGATGTATCAAGTAGGAACATGTTACCCTCTACCAAAGCCTTCATCGCTTCAGAATCTGGGTAGGTGATGGCCTGTGCCGTCTCTCGAGTACTAGTGGTGGGTGCACTGGAAGCTGGGATAGGCATAGGGCAGTGATATCTCTTGTGGCCTGGCTGACCACATTGGTAACATATAATCGGATGCCTCTACTCGGTCTGGCCTTGGCCCTGGCCTCTGCCCCCTGAATCTCTGCCTCTACCTCTGCATCGACCTCTGCCTCGGCCTCCCTGCTAGGTTGGTGGCTGTCCCACCGGCTGATATGCCTATACTGGGGTGGCTGCGAGTGTTACTACGATAGTAGGCTGAGTCTATGCTCCTCCAGACTGTCCCTCCATAAACTTCCTCTTCCTATGAAACCTGCCTCCTCGGGACCCACCATGATGGTCTCCCTGGGCCCGCGACTATAGCTGAGACTGGGGCTGTGTCTGCATGGATGCAGTCTGTACCATCTGCGGGGTCGAACGCTGATCCCTGTCATCCACCTCAAACTGTAGTGCATGCCTTTGTATGATCTCTAGAGTAGCTTCACTGTATGCTGACGTAGCATGTCTGATGCTAGCCCTCAACCCACGACGAAAGAATCCAGCTCTCTCCCTCGGGTTACTCACTAGCTCGGGCGCATAGGCCTCCAGTCTGAAAAATCTGTGGGTGTACTCCCAGACTGACATATCTCCCTGCTATAAAGTCAAGAACTCCACCTTCTTATGTTCTCTCTCTGCTATAGGGACATAGGCACTCAAGAATAGCTCCCGAAATCGAGCCCATGTAGAAATCTATCCCTCTATAGACTGAGTGGCCCTCCACCAAACCGTGGCATCATCCTCGAGCATGCGTGTAGCAAACAACACCTAGTTCTCCTCTGATAGCTTTAGTGTCCTCTCATTCTTCTCAATGTTGAGAAGCTAGTTCTCCACCGCATCTAGACTCAAACCCCCGTGGAACTCCTTAGGCCTCAGATCCAAAAATCTCTTCAGGAAGCGATCATGAGTAGAGTCATCACCCTGCCTCGCTGGGGCTACCTCTGCTTGGGCTGCAGCCCTCTCCTCCTCCCAGATCTTAGGTATAACTGGTGCAGGAAGCGCTGCTGGCTCAGCCGTCTGTCTCTCTTCCTCAATCTTGTCTAACCTCTCACTCAGTAAGGCCACCTGGGCATGACCGGCCTCATTAGATGCTTTGATCAAGGCCTCTAGTCTCTGTATGGCGTCCTGTCCAAACTGAAACAGAGGTGGCAGCGGTGCCAGCTCTAGGGTCGTGCGTGGTCTCCCATGTCGAGGAGGCATCGTGGTCTGCATAAAAATGTTTAACTTTCATTAGTTCCAAATGAGCAGACCACGACTTCAGACATTAAGGCGACTATTTCTAAGGAATCACCTAACCCACCAAGTTCAAGGTCTCTATCTTAAAACTCACTAACACCATATGATAGTCTGATTCCCCTCGTGAGGTGGCCACTCTCACTTGGTTCCTCGTGATATGGCCAATCAGGAGTCAGAAAGTTTTGTCCATACTCCCGTGTTGCCACTCTAAGTCTTTTCTAAGGGTATTTTTTTCTTTTGTACTTCTGCGATTACTTTGAGACTCTCTTAGGTCAGTAGCACTTATTATTCCCTAATTGCGAAAAACCTTAGGCTTTGATACCAACGCTGTCAGGACCCCTTCCCTAGGATGAAGGGCGAACCAACCGACACAGTGTCCCAACAAACCCGCTCGCAAGCCAAGCTTGCCAAGACACTGTTAAGCCTCAACATACAATACCACATCACACATTATCAGAGTAATCATAAGGAATGCAAAAGAAATTTAACATACGAACACAAATAAGAACTTCATATTTCAAAAATCGGTCATTACACATGTGTAGCAACGGGAGAGACTATTCATTATATACAAGTCATACTCACCCCTATCCATAGATCCTAACCCTAAAAAACGATAATAGAAAAGGAAATACAAAGAAGTCCTACCAAAAAGAGTTAGGGAACGCGGCTTTAGGCAATGACCACTCCCTTGCCCTTATCCACTGCTGAAGAAATTGAAAAGTTAGAGTAGTGAGCCTAATTGTCCACGGCGGCTCAGTGAGTAATGCAGCCTAATTCAAACTTAAAACAAGTATTCCACAGTTAAAACATGTGCCATGAATGCATGAGCAATAGCATTATACAAGTGAATGCAACAGTAAACACAATTAAAAATCATAATGTAGTCGTGCACCTTCATTAAAAGCAGTTTTAATAATGAAAAACATTCGCCGAGGCTCGCAAGCTCTTCGAGGAGATTAAAAATTACTCGAGCAGGTTGCAGACAGTTAGGCGCATCATGTCGACTTCGATTAGGTCTTATTGTCATTGCCATCATCGTAACGACCAACCAGGACTTATTGTTGTTGCCTTATAGTGACGGCTCGATTAGGTCTTATTGTCGTTGCCATCATCGCAGGCCCACAGAACCCCCTGGCGGGCACTCTATGCTAGGTGGTCACCCTCGGGGTTCGTATAAGAGACCGACACAACTCACCCTAACCCTGTACTCTTGGACATCGAGTCTCTGTGCACTTTTCATTTAAAACCCATTTAAAAGAATGCAAGTCCATCACAATATGTAATCCATTTTCATAATGCACAGAATAACAAGCTCTAAGAAATGAGTTAGAAAACACTACTCATAGGGATGCTCCGCTACCGACGCTCCTCTCGCGACTGGTCACGTCCTGCTAACACTGGGTCCTGCGAAATCGACGCAAGTTGTTAACATTAATATGGGACTTGGCTCACTCTAATTCTATATTATTGGTTGGTTAATTACTTGACCTAGTCAAGAATAGTTCACATATGTTCATTCACCTTACTAAACCCATTTGATTGACCTCGGTCAATCTTGCTCAACCCTAGTCAACTTATCATTTGCTGACCTAGCTGGTCAACAGAGTCACACAGGGTCAATTCGGGTCTTTATGGGGTCAATTGGGCAAAAAAGGGTCAATATCCCCCATTCCCACTACTTAGGCACAAACCTTAGCCTGTGACCCTATTTGCGCAACCATTTTCCCAATTTTTCTGCGGGCAATCCATTCATCGGATTTGTGCCAAAATTTTCAGAACTTTTCTAGGCTTCCTAATCCTTAAAATTTTAAATTACAATTTTTGGACCTCATTTACTAAGGTTTCTAAGCATGATAACAGGAACTACATAGGTCCGGTATCCCCTGTCACAAGCAGTGACTGTTTTCCTTAGTTGACCTAACTACACACATCAGAATGTCCTGAAATTTCGTAGGAAATTTCTAGACATATCTAAGGGTCTCTTTACCAAATTTCAGCTCAATCTATCATGGTTTGGTTAGTCAATTTTATCTCAGAAATTTCGGCCAGATTGCAGGAAATTTTTGGGTTCATGGATTCCACTATGGATTGTTTCTTGTGTCCACTTACAGTTTACAGGTCATAACATACCCACTAATCACAACCATTTTGAATCAGTAGCATGCAACATCAAAACATGTCCAACATTCCATCAATATTCTGCTACATTCTAAAGAACACAAGGAATTTGCTATAGCACCCAACAATCATTGCATATTTGCATGAATAACAAGACACATCCATAAGAGTTCAAGGTCAAGTCTTTATACCTTTTTGGAACCTCTATTATGGAGTCTACAATGCCTCTTGTTCCAGCCCGAAAGGATGACTTGAAGTGTCCCAAATATAACTCTTGTTCTGGTCTCAACCTCTTTCTGTCGGCACTGTTGCAACAGTAAGTCGCACAGTGAATACCAGATACTCACAAGACGTATTAAACGTTCTAATATGCAATTTCTACTACTTGGACACTTGAATACACTTCATGAGAGGTAAAGTGAAGAGTTTCACCTAAGGGATGAGTCTGGATTGGTCCTGGTATGAGCTTCCCGAAGGTTGCTCCAACTATTTCTGTTACACAATTGCAACAGTGAGTAAGCAACCAACTTCAAGGGTCCTAAAATCATGCATAAGGCCCTATTTTTCATTCTCTAACTCTTGGATATCAAAGTATATACGAAAAGGAAGGGGATAAACTATTTTACCTTCAAGAAGGGAGTGAGAATGGCCAAGGTCCAAGGCTTAAAAAGTGGTTCCAGCACACACTTTCTGGTTCTTCTGGGTTTAAGCAGTGTGGACAGCCCTCTTCTTGATGTTTTCTGCTTCAAACAGCTCCAAGATCGGGTAAACCACAAGTAGGATCTTGTAGGTGGTGGTACAAGCTTCAAATCATGCTATAGTTTGCAGGATTTGGTGGAGAATTGAGGAAGTTCTGAGCTTGGAAAGTTTGCTACAGAATCTGGAAATCCTGGAGTTTGAGCTCACGAGTGTCTTTTTGTTGCATGAGGATGCTTGCTTGGCAAGGGTGTAGATGACATGTGGCATCTAGGTGGCACTTAGCTTCACATGTTGGATGCCCATTTGGCAGCCTTCATTGGCCAAATTGGAGGCCATGAAGTGATGGCAAAACCATGGGTTATAAACCATGAACTCTCATGGTTTTGCTGGAAAAATATTTGCTGAAAATCTAGAAAATTTGGTCAAAAATCGGCCAGAAAAACCTCCAAAAAATGCACAAAAACAAGGAGAAGAGGAGGCTGGACCCCCCCTCTTGGCACATGGGCCGGCCCAGGCCCATCGCCTGGGTCAACCCGGGTCCCCCCCTTTATAATTTTTTTTTATTTTTTGTTTTTTATTTTTCTTTTTACCAATACATATATATATATATATATATATGTATGTATTATATATTAAAATTTTGCATTTTTCGTCCCTTAAAATCCTAAATTGTCTAATTCATCATTTTCCATCAAAATACCAATATTATGCCTCATTTCATCATTAAATTAATTATTTTCTCCAAAAATTGTATAATTCCCCAAAAAATCACATTTTTCATTCTAAAAATCCGATAATTGCTCCAAAAATTCATAAATTAATCCTATAATTTATTTTCCTCAAGAAAACACCTTTTCCTAACATTTTCATGTGTTTTCTCCTTAAAATTGTATTTTTTTGAATTATTTTTATTTTCTTCAATAATTAATCCGAAATTAGAAAAAATTGAAAAAAATTTTGTATTTTCTCATTAAAATTTCAGAAAATACATGGAGTACATAAATGTCGGATCCGTCAATCCGATGTCAAAAGTGTGGGTCGTCACATCCCTGTTGCCAGAGATTTCCTTGATGTGTTCCCTGATGATGTTCCTGACTTGCCCCCTACGCGAGAAATCGACTTTATCATCGAGATCATTTTACGGACACGACTGGTATCAGTTCCTCCTTATCGAATGGCGCCTAAAGAGCTACAAGAGTTGAAGATCCAGCTAGAGGAGTTTTTGAGTAAGGCTTTATTTTCGCCAATGTATCACCTTGGGGCAATTTGGTACTCTTTGTAAAGAAGAAGGATAGGAGCCTCCGCCTATGTATTGACTACCAGCAGCTAAACAAGGTGACGATAAAGAATAAGTATCATCTTCCATGTATAGATGACTTGTTTGATTAGCTTAGAGGTGCCAAGGTGTTTTCAAAGATCGATTTAAGATTTGGGTACCATCAGTTGAGAGTTAAGGAAGAGGATGTGCAGAAGACAGCGTTCAACACATGATATGGGCACTATGAGTTCTTAGTTATGTTGTTCGGTGTGACAAACACCCCAGCCATGTTTATGGACCTCATGCAGAGGGTGTTCTGCCCATACCTCAACACTTTTGTGATTATATTCATTGATGACATCTTGACCTATTCGAGGTCTCACGAGGAACATGCCGAACACTTGAGGATCGCACTACAAACTTTGAGAGAACATAGGTTATATGCTAAGTTTAACAAGTGCGAGTTTTGGCCATCAAAGGTTCAATTTTTGGGTCACATGGTTAGAGCTAAGGGTATTTCTGTCGACCCTACTAAGGTCGAGGCGATTATAAGTTGGCCAAGACCTACCACGGTGACCGAGATTCGCAACTTCTTGGGTTTAACAGGCCATTATCGTCGTTTTGTCCAAAACTTGTTGAGGATTGCAGCTCTGATGACAAAGCTAACCAAGAAGGATGCCCCTTTTGTATGGACTAATAGGTGCGAGGAGGCCTTTCTTGAGCTTAAGTATAGATTGACATCGGCTCCAGTACTAGTGTTGCCAAAGCCTAGCCGAGAGCTGACTACATATACTAATACATCATAAATAGGCTTAGGCTGTGTATTGATGCAGGATGACAAGGTTGTAGCTTTTGTCTCTCGACAGTTGAATTATCATGAGAGGAACTACTCTGTACGTGACTTAGAGCTGGCAGTGGTAGTATTCTCACTTAAGATATGGCGAAGTTACCTTTATGGCAAGCGTTTTATGCTCAATTGAGATCATAAGAGCCCCAGATATTTGTTCTCATAAAAGGATCTGAACATGAGACAGAGACGATGGATGGAGTTGTTAAAGGATTATGATTTCACTATTGAGTACCATCCAGGGAAAACTAATGTAGTGGTTAATGCTTTAAGTAGGAAATGGGTCAAGACCACATGCATGGCGAGGCATATGTCCCATGAGTGGATGATGTTTGATTTTGCTTCGATCATGAGTATCCATGAGTCATCTACTAAGGCTAGAGTCAGAGCACAGATTTTAGCCCAACCAGTCCAGATTCAGGAGATCACGGAAGAACAGCCTCATGATGCAAATTATGATATGTTCAAGACTTGGGTAGATGACGCTTCTCAAGGAGAATGTTTACTGGATTCACAGGGTGCACTAAAGTTCAGGAGACGACAATGGGTACCAGACGATGCTAGCCTGAAACATAGTGTGCTTGAGGAGCTACACCGATCAAGATATGTTGTTCATTTGGGCGCCAATAAGATGTACCAAGATGCTAAATTAAAATATTGGTGGCCCAACATGAAACAGGATATAGTAGTTTTCATTCAAAGATTTGATACACGTTAGAATCTCAAGGCTGAGCATTAGAGACCTAGTGGATCCTTACAGTCTTTATCTATACCGGAGTAGAAGTGGGAGCACATCAATATAGACTTTATTACAGGACTACCCCATACACAGCAGAGACATGATGCTATTGGACCATTTGATAAAGACTGCCCACTTTCGTACTATCCACAGTAAGGATTCAATGGAGTGATTGAATCGACTATATATTAGGGAGATTATGAGGCTCCATGGGGTTCCCCTATCCATTGTGTCAGACAGAGACGCAAGGTTCATGTCCCGATTTTGCCAGGCATTACAGACTCAGTTGGTGGTAGCTGGAAAGATCACTTGGCTTTATGTGAGTTTGCTTATAACAACAGCTACCAATTGAGCATTGGCATAGCACCATTTGAGGCGTTATATGGTCGACCATACAAATCCCCTGCTTGTTGGGCTGAGACTGGTGATAGAACAGCTTTGGGCCCCACCTTCATATAGGAGCAAAATGAGAAGATACAGAGGACCGACAGAAGAGTTATGTAGATAATTACAGAATGGTCCTTGAGTTTGACGTTGGTGACCATGTCCTCCTCCGCATTTTGTCTCGCAAGGGGTAGACACACTTTGGGATTTCAGTGAAGCTCGCACTGAGATATATTGAGCCTTTTGAGATCTTCGAGAAGATTGGCCCTATGGCCTATCGGCTAGCATTACCGCCACAACTATCGGGTGTGCATAATGTATTCCATGTTTCCATATTGAGGAAATATCACCTCGATCCCTTGCACGTTATCGATTGGAAGCATATTGAGTTGCAAGAGGACTGTACATATGATGAGCTGCCTGTGGCCATTATAGATCGAGCTGTGAAGAAGTTGCGCAACAAGGAGATACTGATGGTATGAGTGCGCTGACAGTTCCATGGTGCTGAACAGGATACATAGGAGATTGAAGATTTCATTATCCGACACTACCTTGAGTTGATGACTGATGAGTGTTGTTCCTTGACTTGTATTATCTATATGATTGTAAATTTTGAGAACGGAATTTCTTATAAGGAATGAAGGTTGCGACGACCCATGTTTAGATGCACAGAAATTATCGGGTCCAATGCGTGTATTTTTTAGAATTTTTAATGAAAGTACATGAATTTTTCTCAATTTTTCCTATTTTAAATTATTTATTGAAGAAAATTAGAATAATGAAAAAAATACAATTTTGAGGAGAAAATACATGAAATTATAAGGAAAATATAATTTCTGGAGGAAAATAATTTTTGGGATCGATTATTGAATTTTTGAAATAATTATGAAATTTTTAGAATAATTAATGGAATGTTTGGGAGAAAAATGTGATTGTTGGTGGATTATTCAATTTTTGAAAAAAATAATTGGATAAATGTTGAAAATGATGTATAATTGGAACATTTTGATGAGAAATGATGGATCAAAAGATTTTGATAATTTTAGAAAAAATGCAAAAATTTGGATATATATGTATGTATGTATGTGTGTATGTATGTTAGTTGCATTGCATACTAACATTATTATATATATTTTACTTATGTTTTGCATGAGTTTGGGTAAAAAAAATAGGGCATAATTACTTATAATTAGGTACATAATTATTTATATTCATTTTGCATGCTATTTATATATTTTAAGAATTTTAATATAGTTTTTATCATTTATATTAGTGACTTAATGTTTGAGGAAGGATTAGTATTTGTTTGTGTAGGTTTATAATAATTGGGAGCAAATATATACAAGAAGGAAGAATAAATATGGAGTAATTGACCACAAGCAGCTAATGGTCAAGCCCAACTCGGTTCAACCCAAAACAATACCCATGTACATGAAGAAAATGGTGAGATTTGTCAATGGCACAAAAAAAGTGTAAATAGAAGCAAGAATCATGGACTCGACTGTCACAAGATGGGGTTGTAAAAGAGAATGGAAACTTTAGTAATTACCAAGCTTCAAGTATAGTTCAACTAGCATTAAAAAGTGGCAAAGGGAATAATTAACAAGAAAAACTATGGGTGGACTGTCCAATTATTTGGAGAATGGCATGAGCTTTTAATTTAATTGAAAACCATGAGCTAAAATGGAAGAGGAAAAAAAAACATGGGACGTGATTTGTGCTCAATTGACGATGGCACAACTGCATAATTAAGAAGTCAATCAAGGGCACGTGAGAGGAGTACAAAATGAAATGATGGAAAGGGGCATGGAAATAAGAACAAAATTGGTGGGCAAGGAGCGTAAATACAAAGAAGAAATAAGGGCAAGATTGGAAGCCAAGACAAAAGTACAAATTACAACGCAATACGTGATTTTCTGATTGGGTCTTGATTACACTTTAAAATTATAGTCTAATAAGGAGTCTTAAATTCATATATAAAGAGGTCAATACATAAATTTTGAATTCATTCAATTCGAGATTTATGATTCTAGTTTTGAAGCAGTTATTAAAGATTAGAGAGAAAAAAAGTGAAAAACAGAATTGAAGAAGAAAATTGAAGAACAAGATCAAAGCTTAGTCTAGTATGATCTTTATTTTATTTAATTCTTTGTTTGGTACTTTCTTAAATATGTCCGACTAAGTATTTTTATTTCTAGGATTTAATTTAGATTGTAAGAACTTTTGATTTTTATTTTGATAAATTTATTTTGAGGTATTGTTTTATATTTTGTGTGCTTAATGCTTTTTATTGATTGATCACGTATAAATTGATTTTAGATTATTGAATTAACTCGGGAGGGAGGTTCAATAATTGGATAATCAAATATAGACCTATTTGAATTAATTGATCGGGAGGTTGTTAATTTTGTAGCAGGTTGCACGTTATTAATATTTTTAATGCATTAGTTTATTGACTATACGCCTCGGGAGGGGGTATTAGGCAATTTAATTGATAGGATCAAGGCGCTTCAGGAGAGGGTTTTGATAATGTGTGATATAACCTGCAGGAGAAAATTTAGATTAATTGAAATAAATATTAAAAGTGAATACATGATATTTTACTATCCTAGAATTTTAATTCATATATTTTTTAATTTAATATTCACTTGTTTTCAATTTGATTTTAAATTTAATTTAATTTTTTAATATTTAATTTGAATTTAAACCTTAATAAAATTGAGATTAAAATAAGATTGAGATTTAATATATTAACCACAAATCATTCTCAAATGACGATAATCCGGTATTTACCGAGTATGTTACTATTGCGATCATATATACTTGCAATGATCCCAACAATATACAAAAAAAAGGAAGGTGGAATTAATTGGGAAAAAAAAAAGAAAAGCAAAAAAAAGGGAAAATCGGTTACTGGGTACGGTCGTGCGAGCCAAACCCCGCGCACGGGCTCATGGGCCCATGCAGTGGGCCGAAAAACGGGGCCCTTTTGGGTCGCACAGAACCTAGGCGCAAGGGCGCCAAATGGCCCGCCCAATTTAGTTCGGGCTGTGGGCCGGCCCATGTGCCCAAAAACTCACCCCTTCCTTTTTAGCAAATTCCGTGATTTTGTTCGAATTTTTGGGATTTTCTGGCAATTATTCCAATGAGAAACCAAGGATTTCCATGGTTTTGAACCCATGGTATTGCAATCAAATCCCACCCCTTGAGCTGGCCAATGTGAGGTGCCAATTAGTCACCTTGCATGGAAGCACAAGGACCACATGGCACCCTTATTTGGCATGCAAACACCCCATACATGCAACAAAACCCAACCTTGAGCAAGAAATCCCAGATTTTCCAAATTTTTTCACTTATCTTTCAAAGCTTGTATCTCCTTCATTTGATCTCCATTTTGAGTGATCTAGAGCTTTTTGGAAAGCCCTTGCCACCCTCTACAATGTCCCACAAGTAGCTAGTCGAATACTAGAGCTGTTTGAAGCTGAAACGGCCAAAAAAAGGGCTGCTCAACATTGTTGGAAAACTAGAAAACAGATAAATCTGTGTTGAATCAATCTTTGGAGTGTCGATTCGTAGGCCACATTTTGTTGAGTGATGAAGTTGAATATTTGATCGACTGTTTCAACAGTTGAAGCAAGAAACATTTCTGAAATGTGACTTTGAAGCATCACTTGAAAAGGCTAGGGATGTCCGTTTGGACTGAAATCTGAGGCATTTTAAACCGCATACTAGAGGCTACACAAAGGTATAAACACCAACCCCTAAGCCTCTATATGCACAATTTTATGTTTATGCCAAAATGACTACTTACATGCTGATATTTGGTACTCAGAAAAATTATCAAACAGTTGATAGTTGTCATGTTGTAGGGTGGATTTAGAAATGCTTATGGCCATGATTGCTTACTGTTCTAAGATGAGAGTTGAGTTACCAATATTCTAGATTATAAGTCATACAAAATATGTATGATAAAGCCTCAAATTAGTAGGGCAATAGATATGCATATGCACTTGAAAAACCATAGGAAATGAAGTTTTGAACAATCTGTTACATGACATAAAAGTAGGAGACTAGTTGACTGACTAAATATAGGCAATTTGAGCTAAAATTTGGTGGAGGGATCACTGGACATGTCAATAGTATGTGTACCAAATTTTAGGCCAATCTAAATTTACAAAGTTGTTCAACCCACTCACTAAGTAACTGCTTGTCACAGGGTATACGAGATTTCACGGTCCTCGTTAATGCATTTAGAAAACTTAGTAAATGGTGTCCAAAAATTAGAGATTTGGCGAAGATTTAGGCAGTCTAGATGAAATCTTGAAAGTTTTCCTTAAATTCGACTTACAGATTGATTGCAGAAAAATCAACAAGTTCGTTACACAAGAGAGCAAAGAGCTTAAAATTGGGCTAAGTGTTGGAATTTGGGATTTTGACCCAAATGACCCAATTTTGACCCAATTAACCTATTTTGACCTAATTTGGACACCAATCAACCAAGAATGACTAAGTTGACCATGTTGACCAGAGTTGACTAGGTTTGACCAGGTTTGACCAATTGACTGAACATTGACCAAGACGATTTGGGTCGATCGAAACCGAGTAGGGACAGTGATATTAGAGATTAAGCCATCATATAAAAAGAACTGAGATTGAGTTTAATTGATGCAGATTTGAGTTACTACTATGGGACTGGGTCGGTTGTCAACGAGACATCGGTGTGTGGGACCCAAGGTGAGTAGTTTGATTTTGGTCTTTTCTGTGACTTGTGTTCCTTGCATAAAACTTTTGTGAAATGACATAGTTTAAATGGTTTCACAAGATTTAGATACATTTGATTGGTTTTGAGATGTGTAGATGTACATGGGTAATGAGACCATAGACTCGAGGGTCAAGCGTCGGGGTCAAGGTACTTGATGTGATTGAAATTAAACTCGAGGTCTGAACGCGGGGTTAGGGCATATGATCGATGCACCTAGCTTCTGACGCACTCGAGTGATGGCACTCGAGGTTCAAGCGCAGGGTTAGGGTATTCGATGAATTATGCCTAGCTTATGACCTGCTTGAGTGGCTAATATGTCTGACTCAGGATCCGCTCGAGCGATGATCATAAGTTGGGTTTGTTGAGTTAACCCTAGACTGGATACGTTTAACTGGGCATGGATTTCAAATGTTTTTATAATGATTGCAATATTTATAACTGTTTTTGTACTATACCATGTATTTAAATTTTACATTATTTCTCCTACTCGTGCATACATGCATTGTTTTGGAGTATTGGTTGAGGCTGACATGTCGATCTTTCTACTCACTAAGCCACGTTGATTTTAGGCTCACTACTCTACCACTATTTTAGTGTAATACCTGAAATTTTAGTGACATAATAATTGTAATACATGAAACTTTAGTGATGTAATAACCGAAATTTGGGTTTAAAACACATATACGTATAAATATGTATATTTGT
>JAJIYU010004914.1:0-23252 GCA_030144865.1 Tinospora cordifolia
TTATATAAAATGAGTATTGATTACATATTGCAACTTTTATTCTTTTTCTCTGTAGAGATGCTGAGTCACCCAAGGCCATGCTTTTGGCGACCATCCAGCTGTTCTTGTCCTTGTGGTGATTTATAAATATGTACAGCACAGAAGACTATCATCACAATACATTAAACTTATGATCTATAAGATAAATCTTTCACCGTTGTCTATTTTTTTTCCAGTGTTATGTGGAGCATTATTACGTGGCAGGATATTACACGGCTAGAGGAGTTGACTAACCCATTGACTTTTACTAAGGGCGTCCGCAATGCTCAAGCATATGAGTTTGAGGACAGGTCATTTTAAAAAAAAAATTTAATAAAAAAATTAATTTGGACGTTGAGCGCTCGATCTGCACTAAACGCTCAACGTCCCACCTCAGCACACTCTTTATACCTCATTGCGGATGCCCTAAAAAAATAATTGCAAAATTAACTAAACCACCAACTCTTTGGTTTTTAATTATATATTTTTTTTAATTTTTATTCATTGCAAAAGTTTTTAAAGTAAAACTGTTACATTTTAATTTTTTTTATTTAGAGTTATTTGTTAAGTTCCTTCTTAAAAAAAATTTTCATTTTTAATTACATTACCTTTATTTATATGTTTCATGCCCTTTTTTTATTAGGGTATTCAAGTAGAACAAATAATACAGATCGATATGATTAAAAAATTTTGACTATTGCATGAGAATATATTCATCTTCAAAATATGTTTTCACAAGAGTTATAATATCATTTGATTTCTTTATGTTTAACTTTTTTGAATTCATGTTAACACTTAAAATAATTATCTTTTACTTGTAAAAAAAAAGAGTAAGATCTAATTTGGTAATATCATATTTTAAATTTAATTTATATTATATATTATAAACGTGTAATTGTAAGATGATTATAGAGTATACTTTTGTTGATTAATTTCAACTGTGTTTTTGGATAACTTCTTATCCTAAACTAAATATTATTACTTGAAAAGTTGTACATGATATAAATTCTTCTAATGGATGACTATTACTTTTTGTTATACTTTTTATATTACTAATTGGTTAAACCTATTTCCGAATCTTTTGATCTATTCTTATTTATAATGCTACTACCCTCCTTATCTTTTAGATTTGAAAAATTAAATTTAAATAAAAAAAAACAACTTTGCTCATAATTTCAAATTTAACTCCACCTACCCTATCTTTTGAGAATTAACTCCACTATCAAGATTGCTTATAAGAATGGATCTATAATTCAAGGCTGAGTTTTTCTATCAGTGAATTAGCTATAACTCTATTAAAATATATTAAAAAAATTATTTATTTATTTTAAAATAAGACTAATTCAAATTTTTAAAAAACTAGTTTCATTTTCGTCAAGGTTTCTAGAAATTGAAGACGCATATTGCTTTTATCCTATGTTTTAGAAATATTCTTTTTATCTTTTTAAAAATTTCAATTTTCAACTCATATTATAAATAGTTAAGAATATTTTTGAACTTTTGAAATCAAAATCAAAAAACTATAAATTAAAAAATATAACTGTCAAAAATGTAAGTAAAACGGTCACCAGCAATTCATACAAAAACTAAAAAGTATTTTTTTTTAATTTTTCCCATCTTAACGATTAATTTCTGAATTATACATACATCAAGTTAAATTATCAATAATATAATGATTAGACGTCCACAAAATTAATTTATTTCCGTCAAATGGAAATCAAGCAACTATTTTAGAAACTAAGTCAATGATGTTGTCCAAGACTTCAACAAAACCCGTGTTTTCAAATACACGAGTTTCCCATCAAAACATTAAATCATAAAAAAATTTAAAAAAATAATAATAAAAAAATCAAAAGAGAGATATTATCAAGCAATATAATAAAATATATCAGAAATCATGAAATGAGAGCTCACCCTTGAATTTAGCAAAATTAATAAAAAGTATGCGTCGGAGAAAAATAAAATCATTATTTATATTATTCCCAATAATTTAAAAAATTTTAAATAAAAATCTAAAGAATGGGTCAACCCAAGGAGCGAAACGAACGCCTCCTGTTGTGGAAGCTGCAAAAACACGCTTTGGAACCTAACCACGACACTGGACTGGACCTACTAGAACTCGTATTATGATATTAACTTGCTACAGATTCCAACAATCTTGGATGGACACGTGTCCTCACATTTCCTGTGGGCCATACCATTTCTTTCGTCCACTAGCCCTCTCTGGCTCTGGTTGTAACTTGCTATGATACCATCATGAGTACCTCATCAATATTCCCAACTCATCCACATGTCGAATACCAGTGCGACGCGTGTTCACAACTAGAGAAGAGAAAAGAAGACAGCTATTACCTGGCACTCCCTGCAGCAACATATTAAACCGCTCCCAGAGTGAGAGTTCGTAATCCAACGACAAAAATGAAGTCAGACGCAAGAGAAGTGACAGAAAAGAAGATTAAGAAAACGAAAATGGGAAACAAAATAAATAAATGTGAGAAAACTCGCAGATTTGGATTTTAATTCGAAATTAAAAAATTTAGAATATTTTGGTGAAAATTTGTTTTGGGTCCAACACAGGGGAGGCGCCTCTGAAGCGCCTCTCTCCTTCCCCTCTCTTTCTTTCTTTCACAAGGGGAGAAGATCAGAAGAACCAAGGAAAAAAAAAAAAAGAAAAGAAAGAAAAGATTCAACGTTTGACCGCCAAGCAGAACCTGCTCTTTCACCACATCTTCCACCTATCTGCTACAAGCCTTCCTGATATCTGAACCACTTGTCTGTAATTCCCGTGTTGATTTGCTGTATTTATTTGTACAAAAGTTCTAATTTTGGAGTGTGTGAAGATTCTAATGGTGTGAGATTATAGGGAGATTTGTTTCTGGAAATCATGGGGCTGTGTTTATCTACGACAAAGGTGAGTGGTTCCAATAGCGGCAACAATAACACAGGAAATAAAGGGAATCGACAGGACCCGTCACGGCAACAACAACAGAAAGGCAAAGGAAGAACGCAACAGCAACAACAGCAGAGGAATAGTGATGCGCGGAAATTGCATCAACAGAAGGGAAGAAGGCCGAGTGGAGCTGTGCCTTGTGGGAAGAGAACGGATTTTGGGTATGCAAAGGATTTTGATAAGAAGTATACAATTGGGAAGCTGTTGGGTCATGGGCAGTTCGGATACACGTTTGTTGCAACTGATAAATCGAATGGGGATCGGGTTGCTGTGAAGAGGATCGACAAAAACAAGGTAATTTTTTCTCTCTTATCTTTTCTTTTTCTTTCTTTATTATTTTAATGCAATTGGGTTCGTCTGGATTGCTAGCAAGTTCATTTTTGGGTTTTTTTTTCCCCACATTTTGTTCTTCTTGATTCTTTTGGGGGCGTAATTGGGTATCTTGTGGAGTTCTGGATTGGCTTTTTTCTGTTAAAATCGAGATGGATATTCTTTATGGCTTCCTGGGAATTCAATTTGGAATCTCCATTTCTGATCAGCTGTGGTGGAATCAGATTCCACTTTTTTTTTTTTATGGGCCCTTTTACTGTTAAGATCTAGATGGATACTCATGGTTGTTTTTGTAGATGATCCGTCAGTTTGTCTCAATTTGCAAGGTTATTTTGGGAGGGGGACTGCTCAGAAGAGGGCCTTATACTTAGGTTGAGAATTTAGAACTTGCCTCTTTTGTTGATTAGCATTAAACTTGAGCAAATTGGGGCAATACAAAAGTTTATTGGTGGCTTCTTGAACCCTATGATGCAGCGGTATGGTTCCTTAATGTTGTGCTTTGGTTGTATTTTTGTGGGTGAAACTATGTTCATATTTGATTAGACAATGATTTTCCTTCCACATGCGGCCTTGACCTTACTTACTCAGTCAAAAGATGGAGTTTGGAGTTATAAATTCTAACTGTGGAGATTGAAAGAGATAAAAAAAAAATGCCAGTGACAAGGCATTTTGGTGTAGAACGTTGAGTGTTTTCCAGGAATTATGAACTTGGTGGTTGTCGGGACAGTACGTTTTTTATACTATCTTTGATGCTTCCATGAAAGTTTTCCTGTCCCATACCTTTTTGGGGGAATTCAGTTCCTCAAGGAGATTTTTAAGTTACTTCTCTGATTTCTGTTTAGAGATTGCAAAAAGAATGTTGCAAACTTTATTTAGCTGGCACAAAAGAGTAACTCAGCTGAAATTCACACTTTTTTGAAAAAAAATAAAATAAAGTTTTTTGAAAATAAGAAATGCACGTTTTTGGTTAAACATTTGTTTAGCCCAAAAGAACATCAAGCAAACATGGAAAACTGGGCACTATGCAGAATATTTTTATATGCATATGGGCCTTTCACATACTAAATACTGGGATCATTAATGAAATTGAAACAGAGAAAAGGGAGAGTTTCTGGCTTCATCATGCCATTGAATTCTGTGATGTTATGAGTTTCAATTTGAACACAATTACTTAAAGTTGCATATGGACAATGTGCAGCAATTGCATCACAATTGCTGTTCTTATGCTCGACTTTGTGAGAAGACAGTTGTGGAAAATTTGTTTGCTGTTATTATCCATGAATTAATTGTCTCTTCTTAAAAGTTTTGAAACAAGTTATCTCATGTGGTGGCAGATGATCCTTCCTATTGCTGTTGAGGATGTTAAGCGAGAGGTTAAGATATTGCAAGCCCTAACAGGACACGAGAATGTGGTTCAATTCCACAATGCATTTGAGGATGATACATATGTCTATATTGTTATGGAGTATGGTTTTTCTTCTGGAACTTCTCTTTGATTGTGTTTGCTTTATTTCATTCATAGAGTTTGTAGTGCTTAGCTATATTTTGTGATTCTTACTTTTAGCTTGTAGGACTGTGAATTTGTTCATTTTGTTTATTCTTTTATTTTGTTTTCTTTAGTGTTTGATGCTTGATGCATTATTGCTTCAGTTTAGTTTTGTTTTCAAACTTGATAACTTATCTTTTCCTTTTATCAGGTTATGTGAGGGTGGTGAACTATTGGACCGTATACTGGCCAAGTAAGAAGTATTTCTTAGTGAATAATAGTTGTCTAGCTCACTCTTTCTTTCTCTTCTTTCTTTCTTTATTACAAAATAAAAATAAAAATCAGTTATCGCAATTAATATTCATTGGTGTTTTTGGATATCTTTCTTTTCCTGATCTTGGGTTGATTCTGTTTATTCAGAAAAGATAGTCGTTATACTGAGAAAGATGCTGCAATTATAGTACGTCAGATGCTGAAAGTTGCAGCGGAGTGTCACTTGCATGGTTTGGTACATCGGGACATGAAACCTGAGGTACAATCAAAATGCACGTGATATTGGATTTTAGAGATTTAGGCAGCATTCTGATATTTCACTTTCTTATTGAATGTTATTGCATTTTGTAGAATTTTCTGTTTAAATCAACCAAAGCAGACTCGCCACTAAAAGCCACGGATTTTGGTTTGTCTGACTTCATAAAGCCAGGTGTGTAACAATTGATTTTCATTATTATCAAATACTTATAGGTGTCATTGGATATTAATAACTATCTTTTCTTGCTGGACATTGGGTTTTTTTTTTTTTTTGTTATCAAAGTTCTCTTTCTGATTACAAGAATCTCATCACCATGCCATTTCATTTATAAGCACTTAAATTATCTGTCATTTGATTTTTCTTTTTGTGGTTGGCTATTTACTTGGTGATGTTTATTTTCCTGCATTATTTGGTCTTTAATTTTAATGATAATGTGTATGAAAAAAAAAAAAAAAATAGTTCATGAGGAAAATTTCTGGAATCAATAGTATAATATTCTTTGTATTTTCTTTCTTATCATTTGGCCTCTTCTCTATCTATGATCAAGTTCTTAGTGGAGAAATATTAACCATTCTTTGATATGCATGATTCTATTAAATGCAGGGAGGAAGTTCACAGATATTGTTGGAAGTGCCTACTATGTTGCTCCAGAAGTACTGAAGCGCAAATCTGGGCCTGAATCAGATGTTTGGAGTATTGGTGTAATTACTTACATTTTGCTCTGTGGTAGGCGTCCTTTTTGGGATAAGACTGAGGATGGTATATTCAAAGAGGTATTGCAATTTGCCCTTCACTCTTACTTAGATGTCTAGTATGATTAAATGACCTCTACATTGGGAGGTCATGTAGCCGAACCGTAAAAATAACTAAATAAATCTAATTATACCATGTTTGGTGCATATTACCCACATGTTTAGTTTGTATTTCAATCTCTCCAGAGCTATTTTCCAATATTTCCTCAACAATTTGCATACTCCAACTTTTCACGAAAGTAGTTTTCATCCTTTACTTGCTTGCAAGATATATTTTGTTTTCTTCTTGGTCAGTATTATAGTTAATGGTTGCCTAGCAATTATTAATGACCCTTGTTCAATCCAGAGGCTCTGTTATGCTGTAACATTTGTTCTGTAATAGCTATTAACTTTTCTTTGCATGAGTTGTAGTCCTAGGTGTTTGATCCTTTTGCTCTTTCATGTTTTCTCCTATTTCTTAATTGGGTCGAGCATTTCCTGTTTGGTTATGAAATAATTCTTTTAGTGAGTTCTCTACCATGTCATTTTTATAGAATCTTTTACAAAGTCTCTAGAGGCATTTTTTCATGAAACCAACTCCAATTAAGCATCTTCTTAATACACACAAAATAATAATTAAAAAAAAACAATTCATTAATCATGACGCCATCTTCAAGAAGACCCTGCCAATCCATGTCTTTCAATTTTGATTTCTTTATTTTATGCAATTTAACATGTGGATCCTTTTTGGGTGCAATTGATATGTGACCTCATAATTCTATTTGATATTGGAAATAAATATTGAACCCAAAAAATGTCTTTGGAAAAAAAATTAAGTAAAGCATTAATATATACTATTAAAATGAAGTACTTTAAACAATTGTCCAATGCTTTTTGAAGAAATGATAATTATGACCCTTAAGATTACTTTCACCTATCGTGAAAAGGAAAATATAAATATAAATATAACAAATTAATTCCGAATAAATCCTATGAAAATGTGACAAAACATATTGTACTAAAAATATAATTGTAAAATAATCTAAAATGCTTAAATGTAGATATAATCTAAAGAGTTGTGTATTATCTTTTAAATTGTTTTCTTTTATTTCCTAGCCTAAAAGCACTCGAACTAGAGGTGAAAATATGCAAAATTATTACCTCATTGATTATGTTTGATTTAGGGAATGAACATATTATGTATTGCAAGACACTATTATTCTAGAATGAGTCTGATTGGGTTTGCTTTGTGCAGTTTCTTTTACCTTGTAAGAGTAATCCTTTGATACGTCCTCTATTTCCAGGTCTTGAAGAACAAGCCTGATTTCCGCCGGAAGCCATGGCCAAGCATAAGCAGCAGTGCCAAAGATTTTATACAGAAGTTATTAGTAAAGGATCCTCGGGCAAGATTGACTGCAGCTCAAGCCTTGTGTATGTATCTCGCCCATCCTTATTTGCAGTGTTTTCTTTTTCTTTTTCTTGTCTTTTTTTTTCACTTGTAGGGTTAGGGTTAGTGCTGTTCCTAAATTCAAATTTGGGAATAAGACATGAATAAATGGAATACATTTCTAGTTATTGCAAAACATCATTGATATTTGGATGAAATTACAAGCATTCTTCATTCTACTTTCTAATAATCTGTTCATTGAGATAAAACACTAGTTTGTAACTTGTATCTGGTGAGGAAAATCTCCTTACATTTAGAATTTGAATCAAATGCCATTTCAATGTGATTGAAGCTAACTACTGGTTTGAAACGAAGTAAATGTATTTGGAATGCATAACTGTGGTTCATGGATGTTCAACTGTAAAATCCTTTTCCCTATAAAATCGAAAATATCATTTTTATTTATAGAAAAAAGTAATTTTTAGTGTGAAGAAGTAAATGACCAATATTTATTTTTGTATTTTATTTTTAAAATTGAGTGTTTGGACAGTTTTTTAACTGATCAATCTCACGAACAAACCCTAATGAAAAAATAAAGTGGGCATTCTGGTGCCCCTCCCCCGCACAAATGTTTTCTACTTATATATATATATATATATATATATATATATATATATATATATAATATAATTTTTTAATTACTAACAAAATGAAAATCACCTACAACACACTTATCTTTACCGGTTTGAAATGTCATTCATACCAAAGATTAGCAATGTGATTGGTATACCAGAATGATGTCGACCTCAGCCATAGGGCTGAGAAGCATAACATCTTCAGCCCGGCCTGAGATTTTACAGTCACAGTATTGAGCAAGACTTCTTGGCTTATCATTAATGTAATTGGGCATTGAAGATAATTTTCATGTTGATAGGAACATTCCTAATGCAAGCCTTCAACTGACGTTTATCTACCTAGTGGAAAAAAAAAGGAGCATATTTAAGACATGCATGCAATTGTGCCATTGACCCTTTCGTAGTTGTTTTTCCCTTAATTTTCTCTGTTGGCATAGGATATAAACTTTCTGCTTTTTATTTCCCAAATTTCTTTTCAGCTCATCCATGGGTTAGAGAAGGTGGTGACGCTTCTGAGATCCCTGTGGACATATCTGTGTTATCCAACATGCGGCAATTTGTGAAGTATAGTCGATTGAAGCAGTTTGCTCTCAGGGTAAGCTTCTTTTTTGCAAAGTGATATGTCAGTCAACATGCTGATTGGATTTGATGTTGCCAACGTGAAGTTTTCAACTTGTTGACCAACAACACATAGAAAATAGTCTAATGAAAATCCTTTCTTGCTAAAAGAAAAAAGGAAAATTAGTTTCTTTGGTGTATGATTTTTTATTACTTCCTTTAGATTTGTTTTTCATCTTTTTCTTTCCTTTTTGAAGGCATTGGCCAGCACACTTAATGATGAAGAGCTGGCTGTTCTGCGTGATCAGTTTGCTGCAATTGACGTGGATAAAAGTGGCTCAATTAGCCTTGAAGAAATGAGAGAGGTACACTTCATTACCTCATAGGTGCTATTCAATTTGATTGTTATCATTTTAGTTTTCTTATTGAATCAGATCGGATGTGTTTTTAATCTTACTATTGTGGTCGATCTCCATACTACAGGCCCTTGCAAAAGATCTTCCTTGGAGATTGAAAGAACCACGTGTCCAAGAGATCCTTCAAGCGGTACAATTCGTTCTCTCTCTCTCTCTCTCTCTCTCTCTCTCTCTCTCTCTCTCTCTCTCTCTCTCTCTCTCTCTCTATTTTCATCCTTTTCCATAAAGGTCTTTGCTATATCGTATTTTATATGCCTCTTGGCTTATTTCTGTTTAACAATGCTATTTGGTGAATACATGAACACTTTCGACTCATTCTTATATACATTTTTCTTTTGGGTGAGGCAGATAGACAGCAACACAGATGGATTTGTAGATTTTCCAGAGTTTGTAGCAGCAGCTCTACATGTACATCAAATGGAGGAGCATGACTCCAAGAAGTGGGAGGCACGATCACAAGCGGCTTTTGATAAATTTGATGTAGATAAAGATGGTTTCATCACACCAGAGGAATTAAGGATGGTGTGTATAAGATGCTCTCCCTCTCCCCCCTTTAGACACTATAATCACTTATATCATTCTCTTCTATTTTGTTTTCACAAAAAAATTTGTGGAAGGGCTCCTGGATTGATTCTCAGTCAAAACATATGCATCTTCCACATGAACTAAACAAGTCAAATACCTCAAATGCAACTTCAAGCCTTTCAGATACATTTCTGACTAATATTATTTCTGTCTTTCTTTGGCAGCACACTGGGCTAAAAGGCTCCATAGACCCACTTCTAGAGGAGGCAGATATTGACAAAGATGGGAAGATAAGTTTATCAGAGTTCCGCAGGCTTCTAAGAACGGCTAGCATGAGTTCTCGCAATGTACCCAGCCCATCAGCAATGAGAAACTCTCATAAGCCGTAAAGTTGTAGAGCTGAAGAAAGATTAAAAGGGTTTTTACAGAGACATGAGAAAAAATGGGAGTGATGTCGTGGTGGGAGAAATCTACTTCATGATTTATCATCAAAAGAGATCATTGCATTAAATCTGATTGTTGCTCCTCTTGTATTCTCCAACCACACAAAGACAATCGAATGCCTTTGCTAAAGGGCATTCCATGAGGCTTTGGAAGACTTTAGCCTATAAAAGGGTGTTTCATTTCCTTTGTGATGATTGTGTCTGTAATTACAAGGGTTCCCCTGAAATGTACATCCCTCGGCATGTTCTCTCTCCACGTGTAATGTAACTCAAGTCCGCAATGTAATGTTGATGCCTCATAATTGTTGTTTCTTGTGCTGTCCTTGTGAACTAATGTTGTTTTTTGTGTTCTTTCTGAACCCTTTTTCGAAAAGAATAGGAAAGAGGGCTTCAATATCAATTCATTTGCCTTCTTGATGAAACTGCTATTTGATTGAATGATCATAAGTGCCGCAAAGGAAGAAATGATAAAATCTAGGAGTGATACATTATAACACACCAACTCAACGTACCCACATGGCAAAAACAGAGTACAATTTGCTGAAGCTAGCCCAAGGAAGGCCACATGCACAACCTAATGTAATTTTGTAAAAGTGAACTCTGTAGGCAAGAGAGCAGCTAGTGGTGAATATCATTGTCTCCATGCTGATAATGGGAGAACAGAGACACAGAGGATAACTTAGTTCTCAACCTTTGGACCATCCCCAACACTACTGCATGAACTATCCTGTACACCTCGAGAAGAAGAACACCTGCTTGAACAGCTCCCGTCCATTGTGCTGCTTCCCTTCTTTGGGAACTGCTTGTTTTTCTTCTCTCTGGATGATAATTCCTGCAATAATAATGCAGAAAGTAAGATTCAACTTCAGTACTCTGGACTTTCTCTCCAACTTTTGTCTCAATTCTAAATTTGGCAGCTAAACTAACCTCATCACCTGAAGATCCAGGTGTCTTAAGTTCCAAATCCGTTGCTACATCATTCGAATCATCTTTCCTCTCACCAATGCTATTCCTTTGAGGATCACTTGATTTGCTTTTGGCATCTTTGCTAGAGGAATGGGACTTACTACTTGCCTGCATATATGGGGATACATATTGGGTAGATGGTTGTTCCATCTGAGTGGGAGGGGCTGAGTATGGTACAAAAGTGGAACAGGGATTGGGAATGACCCCTGGGTTCTGATTTTGAAAGAAAGGGTATGGCTGCAGAGATGGATGCATAGCAATAGGGCCAGCAGGAACTGGAACCTGCATTGGAAATGGATAGGAAGGTGGGGCCATAACAACTGCAGGGTCCATGGTCCATGGGAACATAACCCTAAGTCTCTGCTGATACTGAATATTGAGGTTGTCAATATCTGATTTTAGTGAGGCCTTCTCTTCCCTGAGTTCGTTCTTCTCTTGTGTCAGCTGTTCATGATCGGAAAAAAAAAAAAAAAAAAAAAAAAAAAAAAAGAGTACTCAGTGTCAAATGGAGTCATAAACTCAATAGATTTTCAGGAATGAAGCATTACCTCTCGGGATTCTTCTGAGAGTGTTGCATATTCTGCTTTCAGTCTGTTGACTTGAGCCGTCAAATCCTTCAACATTTGGATTGTGTCAGACAGTATGGTCGCCTTGTCATTCTTTGGCCTATCAGGGTCTGCAATTTGAATGTTGTTACCTAGTTACTTTGTTCAAATTTCAGGTCAGGATATAGTGTAAAACATGCAATAAGAAAAACATAGTAGAAAGAGGACTCAGATCTCAGATGCCAGATCACATTCTACAAGTTGCATAAGCATGCAAGCACCTAAGGACAGAAAGAGCTATTACCCCAAAGATTTCACATAGTAATTCCCCAATTCAAAAACTAATGAGATTACATAAAAGTGATGTTGTTTCCTTGTTTTGCACAATGACCGCAAATCAAACAAAAAACATTAAAAGAGCAAAATTCATCACTCTTGCTTTCCTCATCTTTGACACACAACCATTAATTATCAACCATCAACCATCAACCATCAACCATCACCTAAGGATAATGAAGCTAACTCCACTCAAAGGCATCAACATGGTCTACAAGATATTGAAGGAAAAAGTTTACAAACAGGATCAGATAATGATCAAAGAGAAGAAAAAGGAAAGGTGTGGTCAAAGACAACCCTCAATACCTAGTGCATGTCCCAGCTCAAGAAACTGCTCGTTTAATCGATCCCTCCTCAACTTCTCACGGTCTGCCTTCTGAACTTTTCTTGCAGCAATGGGATTCTTAACTTCCAATTCCGGCCTTTGGCTATGACAGAAAATCATATAGAGAAAGAAATTTACGTCTCAACCAAAGCACAAAAACTAGAGTAACTAATCTCCTACATAATTAAGACGTTGTCAGCTAATTAATCCATGATCAAAGAAAATTCCATTATTGAAAAAAACTATTGATCAGCTGTATCCAACATTCTTTTCAATTTCTAACAATTGCATTATTTAATCACTGGCAAAGTTGTCCAGAGCTACTTTAGATTCATTGGCATTTGTATCCTATGTAGCTACTGCTACTGCTACGTTTCCCACGACAACGGGAAGAGCAGTGCACTGGTTCAAACCCACATTTGCCAAAAACGAAATGTTATTTCTCTTAATACGAGGGAAAACAGAGCTATCAATCATCTAAGGAGCCATCCCCGTCAATTGCAAGCATCGAGCCATAATCCATCAAAGTTGCTCAAGCAATAGTAAATAAGATAACGGGAAAAAAAAAAAAATAAATAAAATAACAACTTTTATACGGTTTCTCGTTCTCCTTTTAACTACATTAAAAAACAAAACCTAATTTAGCCCTAAGCATAGTTTTCTGGAAAAGCATTTCACACCGCCAAAAAAAAATAAAAATAAAAATGAAAATAGAGAACAACTCTAATTATTAAAACAAAAGGAAAAAAGCAAAAGATACAAAGCTAAGCCAACGAAGATGATGAACCTGGATTCAGGATGCGAGGGCAGCAACCGAGCGGGAGGAACAGAGAGGTCAGGAGGACGCTGATGCTGATGATGATTATAATCCGAAACCGCTAAATCCGATTGAACAGATTGACGAAAACCTTCGCTCTCCCATTGATCCATCTCCTCTGCTGTGACAAACTCTAGGGTTTCCAAAGTCTTGACGGAGATGAGAAGAAGATAATATCCACGCCACCTCCTCGTGCTGTCCACGAAGACAACGCACTCTTCCCCACCGGATTATGTCTCGAATCTCCACGTCACTCTTACCCTACCGTCAGTCTCGCGAACACATCCGTTGATCATCTTTTCTACGTGATGGAGTCAACGGTCTCGATTGTGTAGCTTGCTTTCGTGTTCAAAGTAACGGGACTACCGGATCATCTCTTGTTTTTGTAATAGCCTTCAGTTGCCACGATTTTTCTCAACTTCGGCGGCGTCGTCTCTGTTCGTTTAGCCAATTATTCGAGTCGGGCGCAAATAATCGCCGGGCGAGGTAGAGGAGAGAGAGAGAGGGGGGGGAGAGAGAGAGAGAGAGAGAAGGTGTTGAAAAGCGACTGCTTTTTCTCTGTTACCCATCGAGAGCTAAGCTTCCATGGCGATTAGGGTTTTCTTCCTCCTTTTTCTACTCCTCGCTTCGCCTTTTCTCCACGGTATACATCTCCGATCCGATTACCACGTTTCAAAAGTTAAATTTTAGATTTTGGTGATATTTGTTTGCTTAGGCGCCTGAAATGTTTTAATTCTCGAAATTCATTTCTTGAAATGAATATGTATGGTTTAGGAATTGTTGATGATCTGGATGTTAGTGATGTATATGATTTTGATCTGGGCAACGTGAAATTTATTGGACTTAGATGTAAAACATGGGTGCATATATGGTTACTATCATCTTGATTTTTTGTGTATGACACGGGTGCATATGGTTACTATCTATCCTGTGATTTCGTTGAGCAGTTGTTCGCTGTGAATCGAACTCGGAAGCGGAGGTGTCCGAAATTAGTGAAGAGATTGGTGGTGATCTTGGTATTGTTGGTGACGACGTCCAAGATTTTGGAGATGGGAGCTTTAGTCCTGCTTCGGGAATTGAGACTGTTTATATCTTTCCGAATAATCCTGGAAAGGGTAAGAAACTCCAGCTGTTGAAAATAATCTCTTTTTCATTGTAATTGATTCTAATGTCTTTTGTATTGCAAAAGTAATGTCCTTAGCCATCCTGCAGTTGTACCGGCAGGTGAGGAAACTGAAGTGCTGGTCGGAGTGAAAAATGAAGGTAATGTTCCTTTTTTAAAAAAAAAAAAAAAAGCTATTCTATCTTTTTATCTGAATTACTAATCTTTCTTTTACAAAATGCTTCACAAGTTGTATATTTTGATGGAAACTCAGGGGAAGGAAACTTGAATGTAATTGCTATTAAGGCCAGCCTTCATCTCCCCTTTGATCATGGCCTATTGGTGCAGAATCTCACAGCACAGGTGATTTACTTGTGTTGTGCTTCAAATTTCATGAGTCACCAGCATAGCTAGTTCTAACTTTGGCTTCATCTATAGAGAAGAAAACAATTGAAACTTTCTTCAGGGAGCATGTGTCATCCATGCTTATCAAGATTTTTTTTTTTTTTTAAGCACATAGTGTTTAGTGAATGCTTGATATCTCCTCCACATGCAATTATAGACATGACAGTTGCAGATAATAGGTGAATCATTTTTCTATTCTGTAAATCCAAAGCTAAAATTTATCCATCCTTTAAGCAGCTGCAAGCTGCCTTTTATTCTATTTGGTGAAGGACGAATGTGGCATTTTTTAAATAAATTTCTTTATTTGCAGTAATAGAAGTAGATAAAGTGAATGTTGGAATGGTTCTCTTGTTGTTAAAATAATTTGTTGTCTGTGTTTTTTATAGTTTTTTTTTGTTTCTACTTATGCCTTTTGAAAGACAAATAAAGGCTAGTGAAGGACAACATTGAGAAGGTCCTAGGAACCTTGGAGTGCACCCGTGTTGAGGTAGAACACAGTAATAAAAGTTCACCTGGTAAGAGTGTCTTGTAGTTTTTCAATGATCCAAAGTTTGCTGAGAATTGAAAGAAGATTCAGAATGATATAGACTAACATGGCTAACAGGGACTTCGAACTTCTTAACTTAGCTTTGTCAATTCAGTGATGCTACTTGAGAAGAGAATAATAGAAAGAGGAATGGTCTGAGGTAGTTAAAAAGAAAACTGGAGGTTACAACACAAGAAAAATACTTAACAATTGATGCGGCTTGGCTGATACTAAACTTTTATTGATGTGGATTATTGGGGGAAGCCCAAATCAACTAGTTTGGCTCAGAGTAAACTGAGGATAACGGAGTCTTAAGCTTCTGTGATAATTAGAAGTTTATGAGGTGCTACTACGAACATTTTAATAAATTGACAATCAAAATGAATCATCTACGTGCAATTTGCTTCAGCATCCATTATACAGGTGACCCCAAATTTCAGGTTCAGCATCATGATCACAATTGTTCAGTTAGGAAAGTAGTGTTCTTGCTCTATATTTCAGATCCAAATTTAACATGTGTGCAAACAAAAATGATAGCGGTTAATCAACTTTGTGATATACATGCCAATTGATTCATCAAACTCATTCATGACCAGTGATAGATATCAAATCACTTTCAAGTTTCAAGCAGTTGCATGCTGAGTCCAACTGATGAGCAACAGACTAGTCCATGGGCTGAAGGAAGTTGAGAAAAGAAAAAAGAAGTGGCTAGTGTGACTCTATCTGGACCCAGATAACCTCCACTATATTCTTGCCTTTTTTTTTGTCTCTATATTACTGGTGTTCGTTAGTTTAGCTATGAATGTGGTAATGCACACTGTTTTGACTTTCGATTGATGATTGTTGGTATGTCCTCTGGATATTGATTAAAGAAGAGCATTTTGAAAACAAGTTAAATGCTGAAAAAGAATTGATGTTGCTCAAGCTAGTAATAGTTTACTAAGCATAGAATACAATATTATTTTTTGAAGCCAAATTGGCAATGTTATTGTCAACCAAAAGGCTCCAAGGCAGGTTGTGTAGGGAAGTTATTGATAGCGCAGGGTTGTAACTTCGGTATTATAGCATTTAACATCCAGGCTGAGGAATGGAAAATATTATCTTTCCTTAACATTCTCTAGCTTTCATCTCAATTATTCTGTTTGTAGCAGGAAATGCTGATCTCTTATTAATACGCATTTGCTTTTATTGAATGCAGGAGTTCAATCATGCATCAGTGCCAGTTTCAGTGCAAGGAACCTTCCCTTATAAATTTGCTGTTAGCAAATACCTTCAGGTACCAAATTTGCATGTGATTATTTATTTGTTTTGTTTAACTGTTCAAAGCTTCATGCATTGTTTTAGCCATTACTCAGGTTTTAGTTTTATTATCATGTCCATTCTGATCCTGCATCAAGAAGTATCTGAGTTTCTACTCAAGGCTTAAATCATTTGCAGTTTGTAATTTTAGCATCTAATGTGTGTATGTGTATATATATATATATATATATTTCTTTTTTTTTTCTTTGCAGCCTGGAGCATTTGATCTTGTGGCTACCATTATTTATGAGATAGATCAGCATCCCTACCAGAACACCTTTTATAATGGGTCCATTGAAGTTGTTGAAGCTAATGGTTTCATAACTGTTGAATCAGTATTCCTCTTCACCCTTGGGATTGCTCTGCTTGCCCTTCTTGGCTTGTGGGTACATGGCCAAATCCAGAAAATTTCCAAGGTAAATTCACGATCTTCACCAGCTATTCTGCGCTTACCATGACTTTCCTTGTGTGATTTTTTCATGCCTTTTTCATATTAACATTATTGTTTCCATTTGTATAGAGTACTAAGAAGCCACAAAAGGTAGAAGTAGGCACTGCCACTGCTAGGGATGCTTCGATGGATGAGTGGTTGCAGGCGAGTAGTGTGTTTGTTTCATGTTTACAGTTGTTAACACTCCCTTTTGAATCCTAAATCGTCTATCTACATTTTTTTTTTTTTAAAACTGCATCATCAACTGAATACTTCTCATAAAAATTTTTGTTTTGCATTGAACAGGGAACTTCATATGCACAATCATTGTCCAGCAAGTCTAAGAAGAAGAAGTAATCGGTTTCATCAATTGGCAGCTTTGAGCAATCTAAAGGAGGAAGGTGCAACCTTGTGACACGAGACATTCGTGATTCTGACGTTCAGAACAAATCTAACTTAGAGAGGTGTCAATGGCTACATTAGGTGTGCCTTTTAGTGCATGTGAGGAGGAGTTCAGTTTTCAAAGCTAGAGAGGATTAAAATAAAATATGCGTTCTATTCAACCATTTCCTTTTAGTAGCTTTTTGAATACCCTTTATTCATACTCCTGTTTGAACTTTCTTTGCTTGTATTTCTTCTCTTATCTACACTGACTCAAGTATTTAAGCCCATGATGGGTGTCTTTACTTGTTCTACCAGTTGAATTTTGTTTTATATATATATATATATACATGGTGTTTTTAGTAAGACTACGAATAAAACAGGGGGAATGGTTAATTTGGAATGTTTTGAATCTTTTAAATGACATAATAGATAATGACCATGTAATTTACAGTTGTTTTTGCCTTTCCAGCAGTAAATTCACGCATGCAATCTGTAGAATTAGTTTAATGCTATCTTTATGTTTAAGAGATGACGTTCATGATCTAAATTAATGTTATAGATAAAGTGGGGAGGAGAAAAACTGGTATCCTTATTAAAAAGAAAAAAAAAGTGAATTATTTTCTAAATTATTTTAATCAAATATGCTTTTGATGTATTTGAATTTTTGGATATAAAAAATTAGAGTTTGTTTCTCAAAAGTGTTTGTTTTCTTTGATTATTTAGTCCTTGAGTACTGAGGGATAAAGGTAGAGGGTGGAGTTTTTGACAGCTTATTTTAGATTTACAAACTAACAAAGTTTTCTTAGTTTAACATTTAAGTTATACTCACTCGAGCTATATAAGTTTAAATTTAATTAAATTATTATTATTTTTTTTTTTTTTAGTATTTGAACGAAAAGCACTTTTGATGTTTTTAAATACCAAAAAATTATACTAATTAAAGAGGGCATAAATTCTCATTTATTATGTTCTTCAATGCAAATTTCTTAAATAATAATGTCTTTACGGTGTTATTTTTGACATAAATGTTTTAATAGCTTTTCATATACTGTTGATGTCATCTCTTTGACACACTCACACATATTGGTCACACACGTGTATAAACATATATATATATATTTATTTATTTATTTATTTATTTATTTATTTAAAAAATTATTTTAATTAGTGGAGTTATATTTTGCGTTTATGAAAGTAATGTAGTTGTAGGGGTGTTCGTGGATTAGGTTGGGTCGGGTTTAGGGTAAACTTGCAACCCAACCCAAACCAATCTATGGTTAAACCTAACCTAACCCAAACAGTTTGGATTCGATTTGGGTTGTGTCGGTTTATCGGGTTAGCTCTAATTTAATATTTTTTATTATATTTTAATGTTTTCATTGCAAAAGAACTATTAAATTAAAATTTTTTTGTATATTTATTTTTAATTATAAGATATAGTCAACTCATTATACATACAAAAATAATATTATTTTTGTAATCTTCTTATTACTTTAATTTACATAAATTTAACATTAGTAAAACTTAATGATGTCATCTTTCAAATTAAAATTCTTCTAGTGTGAAATATATGATTTTGTAGAAAGAAAAACTAATTATTATTTAAATAATTATTATTAGTTTTTAAAAATAATAGATGGTATTTATATAAAAAGAAGATTTGATATAACATAAATAATCATATCAATTTAAATAGTTACTTATAAGTTTAACATTTATATATAATAAAAATATTTTAAAATTTTATTTCATTTATTTTTAAAAGCATTTATAATTAAAAAAGAAATGATGTCATCTTTCAAATTAAAATTCTTCTAGTGTGAAATATGTGATTTTGTAGAAAGAAAAACTAATTATTATTTAAATAATTATTATTAGTTTTTAAAAATAATAGATGGTATTTATATAAAAAGAAGATTTGATATAACATAAATAATCATATCAATTTAAATAGTTACTTATAAGTTTAACATTTATATATAATAAAAATATTTTAAAATTTTATTTCATTTATTTTTAAAAGCATTTATAATTAAAAAAGAAATGATGTCATCTTTCAAATTAAAATTCTTCTAGTGTGAAATATGTGATTTTGTAGAAAGAAAAACTAATTATTATTTAAATAATTATTATTAGTTTTGAAAAATAATAGATGGTATTTATATAAAAAGAAGATTCGATATAACATAAATAATCATATCAATTTAAATAGTTACTTATAAGTTTAACATTTATATATAATAAAAATATTTTAAAAATTTATTTCATTTATTTTTAAAAGCATTTATAATTAAAAAAGAAGAATAAGTAAGATTGGATTGGATCGGTTTTGTTCGGATTTTAAGTATTCAACCCGTAACTTTTCGGGTTAGACATTTTAAAATCCAACTCAACCTAAATAACTAATGCAACCCAATCCAAATTAACCCAAAGGGTTCGGGTTGGGCGGATTGGTCTGGTTAATTGGATTGATGAACACCCCTGTGTAGTTGGACTACAACAATTAGACAGACAAATAGCCTTCGGATTAGGATTGCGCAAATGCTGTAAGATTAAGCTTCATAGAACTTTTAGTTGGACTGTGATACGGGTACCTAAACCCTAAAAGACTTTCCAATTTCCGCGACGCGACACGTGGCAAAAGCAGGAAGCGCAAAGATTTCTTAGTATATAAATGGTAGAGGGAGCGAAGAAGCCACAGAACATCTTCTTTCAACGACAAAGCTGACTCCTCTCTCTCTCTCTCTCTCTCTCTCTCTCTCTCTAGTTCTCTGATCCCTTCCGTTTCTTCTTCTTCTACTTCTTGTTCTACTTCTTCTTAAATTCTCATAGAAGCCATGGAGAGAAACTGTAAGACGAAGCTAATAAGAAAGGACACGATAAGCGTTCCAGTTCCCAACTACGACTTCTCCATGGAAGAGTTCAGTCCTGATGAACTCGAAGCTGCGGATGCCCTTCGGATGCTTGCACACCAATCTCGGTCTTTGTATCACAGCCTTCCATTGTCATGGGTTTCCAGGGGACGAAGGTCAGCCCTATATTACTTCCGATCTTCACCCGATCGTGCTCCTCCTCCTTCTCCTCGTTCCCCACCTCCCGTCACTGCTGCTGCCAATGTTAATATCAAGAATCAAGTTGTGGGTAACGGTAATTCTTCGAGCCCTACAAGCCCTTTTTCCCTTTCGCCCAGTGAAACGGAGGACAAGGTGCCGACGCCGCCCTCTTCCTCCAAGAAGACAGATTCGTTGGTGAAGAAGAAGATCAAGAAGCATAATGTAAAGTGGTTTTCTCAGCTTTTTTCTTATTTTTATTTTTATTTTTCCTTTTTCTTTTTGTTTTTAACCCTAGTAAGTAATCTTTGGTGTTTCTTTCTTTCTGATTTTTGTAGAAGCTGTGTGAATTGAGGGCAACAGTGTCCAACTTATCCAAAAAACAAGAAGAGCTCAGAGAGGTGACTTTTCTTCCTTTTTTTTTTTCCTTTTCTGCCCATTTAAATATTTATGAATATTCACTTGGCTTTTGCATTCAATTTTTTTATTTTTTTTATTTTTATTTTTTTTGTTCTTGCACTTACCCTCCGATGATCTCTCTGTAATTTTTTTACTGCTTTGTTACCAGGCGGTGAACAAGGTCAGAAATTACTACGACGAACAGAAGCAGTTGACGGTAGATCTTCAGAAGTTCAAAGAAAGTCAAATTAAGGTTTCTATTTTTCTTTTTCTTTTTTTTAAATTAAAAAAATAAAGAAAATTTGAATGTATCCCAGGCCCAGCTGTCTTTCTTTCCTTCTTTCTTTGTGTTTCTAATTCCGTTTCCAATTCCTACACAGTTACTACTTCAAATGAAGCCGGTCGATTCCAATTTGGAATTCACCAGATCAAATCAAAATCAGCATATGGAACCCACGGCAGTAGTAGCCCCCACCCAATGCAATCCACAAGAACAAGAAGAAAGAAGATCGGTACTACCACTACCCTCGACGTGCGGCCAATCTCAAGCGTTCAACGATGACCGGACGGCAATGGAAGTGGAGAAAGAGAACTCTGAGTGCCGACTCGGCCAAAAGCCTGTTCAAACAGAAGCTGAAGCTGAAGCTGAAAGAGTTGTTTCGGGCATGGGGAGACATCATAAGCCACTTGATCTAGACCTGAATGTTACCCCAGACGAAGCGTTTGTCTTCCACTCTTCATTTAATTACAGGAGCAGTAATAATGCAGTTGCTTGCGCTGAGGCGAGGAGAAGAAGATGTGAGATTAACAGAGTGAAGAAGGCCATGGCGACTTCTTCCTCTCTCAAGCCACGCTGCCACTGAATTTCTGAAACTGATTTTCGTTTTCCTTTTTTTTTTTTTAAATTTTTTTATTCTGTGTGATTGTTCTTCTGAATTGATGGAGGAGATGTGAAATATTCATTGTAACATTAACAAGTTCTATAATTCAATCATTTAATTTTTATTTAGTTTATTTTTTAAGGTTTTTTTTTTTTTTTTTTTGATCTCATGCAACAAAAATTTCGGAATCTCACAAATAATCATCTCTTTTTGGAAACCTAGCCTCAGTGGGTTGTCCACGTGGCGAACACGTAGTGTAAAATGGTGAACCCGTAGTAGTTAACTTACCCCTGGCCGTTGGATTTGTTATCTTCGGAAGGTGCGTATGGAGTGAATTGTGGCATGCTAGTGGGAGAGAGACATATTTTAAGATCTGATTTGATTCTAAATTTGCCCGAGAATATAATCCGAAGATTTCAGATTTTTTATCTTCTCGAAAGCGAAGATTTCAAATTTAATTAACATAATTAATAAAAGAAATTGAATTTTGCCCTTAAAAAAATTTTTTTATATATATATAATTGTAAAAATTATAAATTTGTTAAAATCGCAACTATAATTAAATAATTTTAGTGTAATGTTTGTCCCTTTTCTCTTGCTCATTGCCTTCATTGCCTTTCAGTTATCATTGGCATGGCAATGTTTACCAACGCCCAAGATGATGCTCTTTTTTTTTTCAATTTTGTTTCAGTTAAAAGTAGTTTTTTTTAAATTAAAAAACTTTTAAGTAAAATTTACAGTTTTTTCAGTTAAAATTTTAATAATTTAAAATTTTTTTAGTTATTTTTATTTTTATTTTTACTATTTTATACTTACTATATAATTAAATAATTATTTATTTTTTATATTGTATTATTTATTTATTTAATAATTATTTATTAAGCATAATAGTGAGTAAATATGTGAAATAAATTTACATATAAAAATATTTTTAAAAATTAATAAAAAATAAATAAGAGGTAAAAAGAAATATTCTCATAATATTCTTATTGAAGTAAAAAAATGAAGTAAATAGATTGGAGAACCAGTTATTATTTGGTGTTGTAGTAAATTCAAAATGAAATAATGGGGTGAAAGTTCAAAATGGAATAAAAAATGAAATAATGGGGGTGGAGACACCCTTGAGCGCTGGACTCTTTGAATATCCAAGTACTTGAGTAATTAACAAATATTACGTCAATTTTTTTTATTTAAAATGTCCACAGAAAGATTTTTTTAAAAAAATTAATGTTCTTTTTGGTACAAAAATTGGAATTGAATAAATCCAGTATTCGAAGTATTTGGATAAGATTTCAAAAAAAGACAGAAGAGTTAGAACACAACTAGAGTACTACAATTACTCTACAACCTAATGAATCTACTTCTTACGGAACTCTAGCTTCTTCTGTTTACAATTACTCTACAACCTTCTCTCCTCATTCAAAATCTCTCGATTTCAACAAAGATGGTGAGAATGTAATAGGCAAATATGAACATAAAAATAAATAAAATAAAATTTTATTTAGTATGGTATGATGGGAAAAATAAATAAATAAAATAAAATCTCCCGCTGCAAGTTTAATTTTGTTGGATTTGTAGTTTTCTTCACATCTTAAACTGTATGATAAGTAATTCCCTATTTTTATTAATATTTAATTACATGTATTTCTTACAGATTTTGATAATTAACTTAGTATTCTCTTGTATTAATAATTCTTTTTTAGTTAAATTAATCTTTCCCTGAACTTATTATCAAATTTTTAAAACTATAGATGTATACAATTTCATCTAATCATA